>CAJNJA010017747.1:0-10617 GCA_905231915.1 Symbiodinium necroappetens
CCCTAAGCCGTAAACCCTTAAACCCTAAACCCTTAAACCCCTAAACCCTAAACCCTTAAACCCTAAACCCTTAAACCTCTAAACCCTCAACCCTTAAACCCTAAACCCTTAAACCACAAACCCTCAACCCTTAAACCCTAAACCCTTAAACCACAAACCCTAAACCCTAAGCCCTAAATCCGGGTTCTGCGTTCGAGGGGGTGTGCCGAGGGCTTGGAGCCTTTGGGGCCTTTGGGCTTCAGGGTGTGGGTTTTCTTAGCTCCGGCTGTCTGTCTGCCCACACTGCCGTACTGTGGGAGCTTGAGGTCGTCGAGTTGGAGTTATCTCAGAATTTTGGGCTAGATGTCGGGGTGTTAGAGAGTTTGCGAGGTACAGGTACGGTTACAGAATCGGGGTGCAGGGGTCAGGAAGCCCTGCATACACCTCTTCAATGGCACCCCCGCAGCCTTCGACACAGGCAGTGTCCGCCGCAGAGCGCGCAGTGTACCGTCACAAAGTGAGTCGCATTGGTCCTTGTGGTGGCAGGTGCGAGTGCCAACAGATTCTCCACTTGCCAGCAATCCCCACCACAAACCTCAAAACAGCTGCAATCGTAGCTTTCCATCATCGTATACATAACGGATCGAGGGCTTCCCCGCACCTCCGTGGATTCTTGGAAGCTGTCCTCCTCCCGGCGGATGGCCTGCAGGGGCATCACAGTTTGAGGCTTCGAGGTTTCGTAGGACTCGCAGCCTTCTCATGCATGTCGAAGAAACATTCGGGATGGTTAAGGTTCAAAATAATCATGACTGTTGATTTCTTGAGGCTCGCAACGCCAACGTCACAGGCCGGAACAAGTCCGGCTCCATGCTTCGGTGCCAGGAACAGCAACGCAAGCCCACTACAGCCACTACGACAACAGTATCTGCAGCAGCAGTAGCAACCACAAGCGCCGCCATCAGCATTTACACCACTTACACCACCACCACCACCACCACCACCACCACCACCACCACCCCCACAACAGGCAGCAGCAGCAAGACCAAAACCAGCAGCAGCAGCAGCAGCAGCAGCCTGGACTTCCTTGGCGAAGTGTAAAGCGACATGTTTGCAGAGAAGCAACAATCACATCACAGTAGAAGAAACTGCTATGTGGGCCAGCAGCCATCAGCAGACGGAGAGCCACGATGCTCATGCCCGAACTCGAAGAACCGGTGACAACGCCATTGTACTAGAAAGAATGGTGACGTGATGATGGTGCGGTGCTGACGTGATGCGAGGCCCAGGGTAAGATTACTATAATAATAAGAATAATAATAATAATATTATTATATTATTATTATTATAAGAATACTAATAATAATAATAATATATTCAATATATTCAATATATTCAATATATTCTTCGGTGCAAGCAGCGGCAGCAGTGTAGGAGCCCAACATGCCTTCACCACCTCCACGGCGAACTTCGCCGGGTCCGATGTCTCCGAGACCTCAAGATGCAGGACAAGGGGTTTAGGGTTTAGGGGTTAGGGGTTTTGGGTTTTCGGTTTTGGGCTTAGGGTTTTGGGTGTCTATGAGTTGCGGTACTGCACATGCGGGGGAAATGGGTTTGATGGTGCTTCGAAGGCTTCCACTTGTTGGCCTGGTACCTTCGACGGGCACTTCTTGACGGTTGCATATGACATCGAAGAGATCAGAAAGCGTCAGGATAGTTCGGCAAGACCTTTGTTTGCTCTGGGAAGTGAAAATGGACGAACTCTCGGAACTCTGTGTCCTGCTCTTTCCTTTTGGGGAGAATGTTGAGCACCTCAGCCCCTTCCAATCCCCTATCGCTCCAACCCACGACTTGTCCCAAACCCTAAACCCTAAACCTCTTGATCTGCCGGGTAGCTGAGCTCCGAGACTCTGCACGCCGGCGGAAGTGCACGTTGCCATCCTCCAGACCCCGACTCAGACCCGGAGCATACCAAGTACATCTAACACTAAAGGTCGACTTCTCCTCCTACTCGGTCTACGGCGCCTACACGCAGGTGTGCGATCGCTACTACTAGCAGGAACCAGCAGTGCCGTACTTGGCATCGAGACTCGGAGTGCACTTCTGACTGAGGGTTTGCCGCGCCGTGCCTCGGCGTAGTGGCTGATGAACTCCAGAACACCCACCATCCTCAGAGTTTTGTTCGATGTGCGTTGACTGCTGTCTGCTATTGGCAAGCGCGCACTAGGCGAGACAGAACCAGCACAAAGGTTTAGGGTTTGTGCTTCGATCAGCAGTAGCGAGCCTGTGCACCCAATGAATCTAATCATCATCATCATCATCATCATCATGAACATCAACATCGCCATCATCATCATCATCATCATCATGACTATCATCATGATGGTCGCGAATGATGTCGCAACTGGTTCCTGCTACTCTTGCAGCTGCGGCAACAAGAAGTAGCAGAATCAACAAACGGAAAATGATGACCCCTAAATCCTAAACCCCACAACCCTAAGCTGATGACCTCTAAATCCTAAAACCCACAACCCTAAACTCTCATTTGAGAGCAGGCGTCTTGACCGGCTCGGCTTGCCCCGGTTCGAAGAGCGTACGCCACCTCTGCGCTGAAGACGCGGGCTTGTGAGAGCCGTGCTGGAGCTTCTGTGGCTGATCTTAAAGGGCTTAGGGATTAGGGCTAAGGGTTTAGGGTTTCGGGTTTAAGGCTTAGGGTTTGGGGCTTAGGGTTTAGGGCTTATAGGATTTAGGGTTTAGGGGTGGCTTTCTTTGTGCCTCGCGCTTTCAAGCCAGAGCGTTCAGAGCTTGAGGGCTCGATGCTTTGATTTATAGGTTCGGCGAGTCGGGGGACCTAAAATCCTCCTCCAGTGGGGTTTCAGTGATACCTAAGGCCACATCTCAGAGGCCTACATCCCGAAACCGTGAACTGAAGGCTTTGGGCTTTAGGGGTGCTCTTTTTTGTGCCCTCTGACAAGCCGTAGTTGCGTAGACCTCAGGTAGACCTCGCGTACATGGCTGAGGATGCCGGGTCTGCTGCATGTTCTCAGCTGCGGTACGTTCTGAAGAGCTCGGGGTTCAGGGTTTACATCGTAGTAATAACAATAACACGAATAGCAGTGATAATAATAACACTAATACAAATAATATTATTAAAAATATGCACAAATAATGAAAAGAACAATAATAATACGAATAATAGCAATAATAATAGTAACAATAACAATAACAATAAGAAGAATAGTAATAATGGAGTTAGGAGTTTAGGGGTCGGTGAGCTCGGTATTTGGATCCTGATGTAAGCAGTACGCAGGAAGACGACTTCAGAAGCGAAAATTTCCGAAATAGGATTTCCTCCGCAGATGTGTCACCACTGCCCCGACGTCAAAAAGCACGTGAACACCCTCATTCCGGCCCCCCGAACCACTCAGCGCACCCTGCGCCCCAAAGCTGCCAAGAAACAAGAGTCCCCTCTCAGACTTACATGGTTGGCCCTTTAAAGCCTCTGAAAAATATTAGTAAATAGGGTCCTCTTCAGCCCAATAAGGGAAAATATAAAATATCCCAAAGCTACCTAGCTTAAACCGCATGCACCCAAACACATGCAGCCCGCGTTGCTGGGAGGTCCACGTGCCGGACCATAATCCTTGTTTGAAACATCCACGGCTTCGGGGCTCCGGTTACAGTGGAACAGGCCCCGACAAATAGCACAAATTATGCAAAGCGAAGACCACATCACAGATTCCAGCAGCCTTTCGGATAGAGCGAACTCTTCGCCTAGGGTCAAGAAGATCACGACGACTACTCAAGCCCAGACCTAACGCCTGAAGACTTGAAATAAGATCCAAATATGCCTGCACAAGTGATTTTTGGACTTGTTTGGAGGGGATCTGAGATCTGAAAAGACGATGACACCATGTGGGTTTAGGAGGTTCGGTTTTTTTAGAACATACGAGCAAGCATTTTTCGAACCGTACGTACATCGTTTGCCAGCCCGAATCCCGGAACCATGGGGTAAGTACAACCCTATATGAGCCGCAAACGCCCAAACACCGGCTTCGAGCCACCCCCAACAACCTGCTGCCAAGTGCTGCAGAAACCTCGCAGACACCCCATAAGAACTCCACAAGATACTTGCAGCAACACCTACAGTACCGTTTCTTTTTCACCATTGTTTGGCTGGCTATCGTACCTTTATAGCATCCTTTGTGCCCTCTCATAGTAGGAGCCCAATGAAGCCTTGAAGGATGTATATATATATATATTATACTATATGCTATGTAGTAACATATAATCTATGTTATATATCACAGATCACAGATAAAAAATGTACTGTTCATATACAACTATATATATATGTATATATATATATACATATAACTCTATATGTATATATAATCTCTTAAAGGCACCGCGAGGTCTGGCCCGGCGGGCAGCGACGATCATCCTTGCGGGGCAAGCGGAGGGTCCTTTGAGGCTTCCTTTTCGGTGGGTTTAGGGTTTAGGGTTTGGGGACTAGGGACTAGCAATTAGGGTTTAGGGTTTAGGGTTTGGGGACTGGGGACTAGCAATTAGGGTTTAGGGTTTAGGGACTATAGGGACCAGCAATTAGGGTTAGGGTTTAGGAAAGGGGATTGGATCAGGATTTAGGGTTTGGGGATCAGGGTTTCGGGGTTTAAGGGACTAGGGTATAGGGCTTAGGGACGATTAGGGTTTAGGGTTTAAGGTTTGGGGATCGGGGCTTTGGGTTTTCAAGGACCAGAGTTTAGGGTTTAGGCTGCGGGTTTCTGTAGACTATAAGGGTCACTACAAAGGGTATTAAAAGTGCTCCTTTAAGGGGTGCTGCGAGAAGTTTGGGGGTTCTGAAACGCTCTCATGGTCATGGTAAGGTTTGGATGAGAAGGTTTAGTCATTGTCACGGGCTTGCGGCTGCAGATTTTGATTCTGGAGAGTTGGTGGTTTTATGTTGCGGAGGGCGGCTGCTGATCATGAGTGTTCGACATTAGTTTCGACACCGGACATTGCAACACAACTACTCATGAGGGCTTAAAGCTCAGGACGGCTTCAGAGTTGCAAGCTTACGTGGTGGTCTTGACTCACGTGCGACAGCAAGTAGCATCAGCATCTGTCTCATTCTTCATATCGCTACTGCTCGAGTAGTTGCGAACTCCCGTTCATCTTCCCCGCGCCCTAAACCCTAAACTCCCAAACCCTAAACAACCAAACCCTAAACTCCCAAACCCTGAACAACCAAACCCTAAACTCCCAAACCCTAAACTCCCAAACCTTAAAACCCTAAACCTTCTTGGCTCCCCTCCTGCCCCCCCTTCGAACTTCACAGCACCCTAAACCCTAAACCCTGAACCCTGAACCCTGAACCCTAAACCCTAAACCCTGAACCCTGAACCCTAAACCCTAAACCCCAATTGAAACCACCGATCCCGAAAAATCCTAAAGACCTCAAAAACCCTAAAACCCCTAAAACCCCTAAAGACCCTAAAAACCCTAAAAACCCTAAAGAACTCAAAAACCCCCTCTACCCCTACAAACCGCCAGAGACTCTGGGGTGGGCCCTTCTAGGCCCTTGAAGGCACCAAGGGAAAAAAACCCTAAAACCTTCTACCAAAAAGCGGTTTAGGGTTGAGAGTTATGGGTTTAGGGATTTACGAGGTTTAGGGGTTTAGGGGTTTAGGGTTGAGGGGTTGGGGGTTTAGGGCTTAGGACGTAGGGTTTCTAAACCTGCCAAGCCCTGAACTTCCGGCCCAGCAGCGTCAGCTCAATGTCGCCGCCCACTTCCTGGCCTTTGCTGCCTGGGTTCCAGCTCGCTGGTGGCGCTTCGGGGCGTTTACGGTTATGAAGTTTAGGGTCTGGGATATGGAGTTTAGGGTCCAGGTTTAGGGTCTAGGATCGAGAGTTTAGAGGTCTGGATCTAGATCTTTGTTTTCAAGGGATGTGAGCCGAGGGCACTATGCAGAGGACGAGCTGCTTATCCAAGCCACTGCGCCTGTGCTGCAAACCCTCCATATCATTTTCTTAAGGTTTTAGCGTTTAGGACTGTAGGTTTTCAAGCCTTTGTTTCGCTTCATACAATGCTACGAATCTAATCATCTAAGGTATATCGTAGGCGGAGGATTCTTCCGATGTTCTGCAGTTTTCCGTTATCGACTGCTTGCACCGAGCTGCTATAAAGTGTGTAAGAAGCAGCGCCTGTGCTCATGCCTCCCTGATCTGCATAGCGGCTGTCGACGTACCTGAGCTGGCATGTCTTCGGACATCCCACTGTGCTGACCTGGGGTGTAGGGTTAGGAACCAGCTTCTTGAAGCCACGAGCTGCCATACAATCACAGAGTCCACTATGCTTTCGATCGGCTTTGGCCGACTTCATATTATATAAATACTATATGTATGTATGTATATATATATATATATTTTTCCAATAATATATACTTGCTGCAAAAGGACAGGCAACTCGATCTTGAAGGCAGCAGCTAAGCTCTTGCCAAGCACCGAGGCACTTGCGCAGTTCTGACTTGAGCGCTTCTTTGAACGGCTCGGCGATCTCCTCGTCGATGTTGTCCTCGAACACTTTCAACATTGTCGGCAAAACAGCCTAACACGAAAGCGTCGAACATCGACCTAGGGTTCAGGTCTGGCACGGCTGTAGTTGAAAGACGATCTTGTCACATAATCCTGCAAGAGGTTCCCAAAGCAGCAGGCCCATCTAAGCACTTCTCCCAAACACCTTCGCCTGACGCACACCGGCATTGTATGTAAATTCCGGGGCACTACGCATGTACCCACCTGCTCACTCACCTTCAACCACTGACTAACCCACACACAGCTGTGTGAAAGCCGAAGATTGGTGTGAAGGCATATAATATAATATTATATTATATTATATTATATTATAGTATATTATATTATATTATAGTATATTATATTATATTATATTATATTATATTGTATTATATTATATTATATTTTATTATATTTTATTATATTATATTATATTATATTATATTATATTATATTATATTATATTATAATTATTATTGTATTATGTTATATTATCTTATATTATGGTAGAGTGACATCGGAGAAAAGGGCCGCCTTCTCCGGTATAAAGCTGTTTCAAAATTCTTGGTGTACATCTATGACTCTGCTTGATTGCACCATGGCTTTTTGCTGCCATGCTGCATGAAAGTTGCGACGTGTGTTTAAAGTGAGAACATTACTGCTGATATCACAACCATTACCATCACCAAAGGGGTCACAGGAAAAAGCAGAAGCAGAGGAAAAGAAGCAGCAGAAGAAGACTAAGACCGGCAGCAGCAGAAGAAGTCATTGTAGTTCGCGGTTTTTGCAGCTGCATATGCCGGTAGGAATGTCAAAGAGAATCCACAGAAACTGAGCAGAAAGTCCAGGTTGGCTCGCGCATCCACATTGCTGCGCACGTGCATTTATCGCTTACAGCCTGTTCAACTTCAAGCAGCTGCATCACAATGCTGCGACGATAGAACCAAGTACCCGAACAGTGCCTGATAGAATCCTTAATACAATTGCGGTACCCTATAGAACCCCCACAGTGCCCTTAAAGCTTTTTCTACAGCACCTTGCATGCCTGTCTCATTCGACTACTGTTAGGCTCGCCCATTTCCATACACCAGCCTAAACCCAAAACCCTTAACCCCAAACCCTAAACCCGAAACCCTGAAGCCCAAACCTAAATCCACCCGCTCCAGCTTAGGCGATCTTCCTCTCCAACAGGGCAAGGAAGGCTTGAGCCATTGGTTTAGGGGTCAGGGTTTAGGTTCCGAGGATTTAGATCTGGGGCTGAGGGTTTCGGTGGCCTCGCATCCCAAAACCCCAGAAATGGAAGAAAAGTAGGGCCAGGCGAGCTGCCATCTGGGCCATCAGGTCATCCGATTTCTGCTGACTCCACATTCCTGAGATGAGGGGCTGCAAGACTTCAACTGGTTTGGGTTTCGAGGCCATTTTGGGGGTTTAGCGTTGAGGATGATTTACATTCCCCTGCGACAGGACGACGTTCTTTGACTTCTTGACCCAAGCATCACTCTGGAAACACATGTTCGTGCCCAGCACCCCCCCGCCCCCAAAAAAAAAAAAAAACTCAACTCCAAAGCCCCAGACTTCAAGAATGCCAAAGCGACGCTTTGGTGCAGCCCGAAACCTCGCCGAATGGGTGTGGCTGAAATGCTCGCGGAGTCAAGGACCCCGCCCCCGCCCGCTTTGCAACGCTGGCGAGGCAAATCCGAAACACGACCACCTGACATCCTGCCCACCCTAAGCCCTTAAACCCTAAACCTTAAAACCTAAACCCCTAAACCCTAAACCCCCAAAACCCCCAAAACCCCAAAAAAAACCCTCAACCCCTAACCCCCAAAAACGCCTAAAGCCCGGCTCCTTTAGCCGAATATCAATTGAGTTGGAACGGTCAGATCTGCAGGTTTAGGGTTTAGGGTCTAGGGTTTAAGCTTTGGGGCTTGAGGTTTAGGGTTCAGGGTTGCCTAAGTTTACGAAACCAGATGCAGGATTCAGGATATGCAGCCTTAGGAACTAGGCTTCGAACTCCCAGTTTGGCCCACATACCCTCAAGAACATGCTGAAACTCTAGACCAGCGTCGGGTGCACTCTTGCCGCTCGTGGTCCACTGCAAAGAGCTTGTCAGTCAAGCCATCCTTCCGAAGGCTCGAACCGTCGTGGGGTTTTAGTATTTTAGTATGCTACATCCTGAACCGTGAATTCGCAACTCCACAACCTGCTTAAACCCTTCTTCCCACACACCCAAGAAGCTTCACTATTTTCCTTCACGATCGCGGCCACCAGGGGCGCAGCACTGCTTTGCAAGTGACAGCGCTCACTGTTGATAGTCATCATCACCACCCACCGACGTCCGCAGCACACCGCACTAATCCTAAAGTCTGCAAGCCCCAAATCCGAAGCATCCAAGACTGAAGCCATGCCCCCCCTTAGGGCGTTGGGGTCTGGGGTGTAAGTCAGCCTCTGTCGGCAAAAGGTGCTCAAGGACTCATGGGCGCCCTGCAAGGGCACGCAAAGGGTTAAATGTGGGGGCCACAGTAGCCAGTATATGCCTGTCCTTCAACCTCTTTAGTCTATCACCCCAACAAGCTACAGGTTAGTTAGTGGGTAGATCACCCTCGTTTGCCCCTCTGAGCGACCAACCCATCCGGCCAGTGCATCCATGCCCAAACCATGATAACGTCCATGCTACCAACCCATCCATTGGCCAGTGCATCCATGCCCGTTGCAGTTGGCCAGTGCATCCATGCCCGTTACAGTTCCCGTTACAGTTCCTTGTTCAAAAACAAACAAATTTTCCGCGCAGAAACATCCGGTGTTTTTTTTTTCATTTTTTGCTCCGCAACACATCATGACGGCAAGTTGGACAATGCTAACATGCGAAAGTCTCGACCCTGCCATGCTTTTTCAAATATTGTTGGAAGACAAACTGGTGCAAACGAGGTTAATCCACCCTGGTGATTGAGGCTCCCATCTAGCTTGCAGCTTGGGTTTCGCGACTTCGTTCCGCTGCACGGCACCTTCAATCGTAGAAGCTCTTACTTTTGTGCCAACTTGGCAAGAAGAACCTCCCAGAAGACCCAATCACCCAATCAAACCTCCAGGTCCTTGTAGGGCACTTGCTGCTGCGCACGGCTCCCAGCACGTCCGTTTTCATGCACCACCAAAAGGTCGCCAGATTCCTTCGGACCGGCTCTCTAGCTAGATGATTTGGGTTCCCTGGTTCAGGGCTCAAAACTGCGGGGTCTTGGCTTGCGATGCTGTTCGCATTTGCATCTCCTGGTGCCCAGAAGAAGGTCCGGAGGGCTTTGGTGGCCCCACAAACTTGCAGGTCGCATCTTCAAGCATCGAGGTTACAACGCAGCAATTTTGAGAGTTTGTCGGAACTTACGGCTACGGCCTGCAACAGGAAAACCCAACGCAGCCTAGGGGCTGCACCCTCTGTCGGCGGCCGCACGATGAGGAAGTTCCGCTCATTGTGAGCCGCGCACGCGCGCCACACCAAATCCTGAAACTATGGGCTCCGCTTTCATGCGGCTTCAAGGATCGTAAGGTAGCTACCTTACAACCCTTCTCCGGCAAGAAAGGGGATGACGATGCAAGAACCCCAGCACCCGACCAGCTTTGCCACCGGAACTCCTGGAATGCAGTCCCAACATCCGCCTCTGTCCTCGAAACTCCCTCCCTCCAGGCTCCTTGGGCAGGGTTGCAGGAGCCACGAGCTGCCGACAACGGGCCAGGACGTCCTGCGAGGGTGCTGAGGGTGGTCGAGGTTGCCTTAATTAACAATCTTAGCCATGAAAAACCAGTCTAGAACCATTTCAAAAAATCCCTAAACCCTAAACCCTAAACTCTCGACCCTTATACAAATCCTAGAGACCCTGGGCAGGATGGGCCTGTGACGGGAGAGCTTTTTTTCAGGCTTCGGGGATGGATTTCGGAGCCTTTCGCAGATCAAAGGCCCTTGGGGATGGCCCGGGAACGCTGTAGAACCGGGGGAAGCTCCGGGTTGGCTCTCTTGGCATTTAGGGTTTAGGGTTTAGGGTTTGGGGTTTAGGGTTTGGGGTTTGGGGTTTAGTGGTT
>CAJNJA010017749.1:0-10848 GCA_905231915.1 Symbiodinium necroappetens
AGTAGTAGTAGTGGTAGTAGTAGTAGTAGTAGTGGTAGTAGTGGTAGTAGTGGTAGTAGTGGTAGAAGTCGCAGCAGCAGCAGCAGCAGCAGCAGCAGTAGTAGTAGTAGTAGTAGGAGTAGGAGTAGGAGTGGGAGTAGGAGACAGAGTAGGAATAGGAGTAGGGGTGGAAGCGGCAGTAGGAGCAGGCGTGAACAGGAGTTGGAGTAGGATTGGCAGTGGTGGTGGCGGTGGTGGTGGTGGTGGCGGCGGCGGCGGCGGCGGTGTTGGTGGTAGTGGTAGTGGTATTATTATTGTTACTTGTAGTCATAATAGTAGAAGTGTTCGTGTGCACGTCCTCGAATGCAGCACGAGCACTCGATGCAAAGAACATGTGCTTTTTCGCCGAAGCGTGCAAAAGATCTGAGCTCAAGGGGCGCCCGCTGGAGGGAGCCAAAAGCACGAAGTGCACAGATGCATGCAATCCAAGAGCGTGACATGCAAGCCTAAGGTATGCACGAAACTTTCACTGGTTTAGTTTTCTGTTGGATTGCATATACCTGCGTGGCTGCTACTGCTTTAAGGTAGCTGTGGGGTTCTGCAGCCAATCGTGCATTGAAAGCTGGAGTTCCAGGGACTGCTTGGTAAGAGAGTCCGCCCACATGAGAGTGGTAGGAACCCAGTGGAATCTTTCGGCGGCTACGACCTCCTGTATAGCCCTGATATTTACCAGGGAGCGCTTATCACTCAGGTTCGGAGAATCACTGACCACCACATCGTAGAGGCTCTTGGCATCCGTGGCGGCAAGGTTGTGGAGTCGTTGGCCGACTCGGTGCGCGGGCACCTCGTAGAGGAGCTCTCCCAGGAACATGTTCACGTAAGAGCTCCTGTCGCAGGCCTCGTCTGCAGCGCAGCTCTCAGCTGCCAAGGTCGAGCGGCACACCCTCTGGGATCGGCAAGACTTCCAGTCCACGATCATGGCCGGAACGGTCCTCTGCAACACTGCCGTGCTGCAAAGCACGATCAGCACTCCATACTGGGACCTGCTCTGCTCAGCGTTTGCCCAGCTGGCGTCGGAGTACGCCAAAACCACCGTGGCCTTGTTGAGGGGCACGTCGGGGATGATGAAGCCGTCCTCCTTGGTCTCCCGTGCGAAGTCTACGGCCTGGTAGAGGTCGCGAAGGTCCGCGAGGGTCGTCTTAGAGCCGTGGTTTGCCAAACTGTTCACTGCGGCCAGCTCTGGCCTTGTCTGGCCACTGATCCATTGGAGGCAGCCGGCTATGCTTCGGAATTCTGCCTTCTGGTCGTCGAGGAGCTGGTCGAGGCCGCTCCCGCGTGGAATCTTCCCAGGAGACATGCCTTCGATGAACTCCTTCTGGCAAACGTGGAGGTAAACACGGCCTCCGGGCTTCTCCTTCAGGGTGAGCTGCTTTCCCTTGAAGGTGACGGTCTTGTTGAGGGCGAACTCCTGGAGGACGCCCCAGCGGAAGGCCTGAGTGACCTCGGTGGCTCCAATGAAATCGTCGACATAGACGATGATAATGGACACCAGCTGCCCATCGCGGTACTTAAGGAAAACCATCTTGTCGAAGGCGTGCTGCTGGTAGCCAATCTCTTTGAGCCGGGCAATCACAGTAAGTGCCCACAGCCTGGGCGCGTTGCTGAGCCCGTAGATGTTGGTACACACCAGGTAGAGCCGGGCCTTCCAGCAGTCCGTCATGGCAGTGATGCCGTCGGTGGGGGGCAGCAAGTAGAGCGGCTGGTCCCGCTCCGAGTCCTTGATGTCGCCCTGCAGGAAGGCGGTGCTCGCGTCGCCGCTCCAGGCTGTCCAGCTAAGGCCGCTGTCGTCGAACTCCTTGTTGTGGCCCGCCACCATCACGCAAATAAACAAGATGTGCTCTGAGGTCCTGTTCGGGGTAGCGCACTCTCGATTGAGACGGAAGATGTCGGGGTCCTTGTGTCCCAACGCCACCACCCGGCACTTCGGGACCAGCTCAGCTAGTCCCCGGCTTTTGTTGCGGAAGCAGCTGCGGGTCCTGAGGATGCGCTTCGAGAGGATCTTGTCCTTGAGCACGCGCTCCGCCTCGGCGTGCGACAAGGGCTTGACTGACCCCCATTCCTCCCAGCTCTTCGCCTCCTTCACGGTGGCGGCCTTGAAGGCTTCAATGTCCTTCTCGTTCATGTCCAAGATCTTGCGCCAAGGGATCTCACGGTCCAAGGCCTTGGCTTCTGCCCTGGTGAGCGGCTTCTTGTTGTGCTTTCCCGGCGCGCTGTCGTCCCAGTCAGAGTCGCTGGTGTCGGTCTCGGCGGGGTCCTTGTTGGAGTGCTTGAGGTCGTCCTTGCGGTAGGCGGAGCTTAAGTAGGCCTCGTAGCAGTTCTCGGCCTTGGGACCATAGCCCTCGTCAAAGGTGACGCCGGGAACGTAGTGGTGAAGGTTGCCGTGCTCATAGAAGAGGGTGGTCAAGGAGTCAAAGGGCCGCTTGGCGGGCAGTAGGGTCTCGGGCTGCCCGGTAGACGAGTCTGCTTGGCTGGTCACCGGTGTCGTTGGTGACACTCTGGAACTGTTGGGGTTTGGAGCTGCTGCCGGCGCTTGTGGTACAGGGGGTTCCAAGTGGTCTTGCTGGTCTGTGGTCGTGGTTTCGGGCGGCACCTCGGGAAACGCTTGTGGTACAGGAGGTTCCTCTTCCATGCCAGGAATGTCTGCGAAGTCGGCCGACTCGTACTGAGCTGACTCCAGTCCTCTCTGCAAAGGCGTCGGTGGCACAGGGACCGGTGTGGCGCTGGAGGTCCTGGCGGTAACGCTTGTTGTTCCTGAGGTCCATCCGAAACTAAAGACTGTAGAGGGACCGGTGGCTCTGGAGGTCCCGGTGGTAACGCTTGTTGTTCCTGATGTCCAAGCTCCGGCTGTGAGCCCGGTGGCAAAGCAGGTGGCTTAGGCGAACGGCTTCTCAAAGCCGCCCGTGGTGTCCGTGGCACAGACTGGCCTCGTGGTGTCCTCGGGGCCGAAGTGGCTCGACGAGCTCCTTGTGCAGGGTCCCCAAGACGAGCCGTGTTGTGGATGATGGTCTGCTGCAGGTGGGGCTGTATCACCACCGTCTGGTTCTGTTGGCTCATCTGCAGACCTGGTTCTCCCAGAATAGAAGGCGCTGGCCCGGTCGGAGGTGTCTGCGGTATTGCCGCCGTTGCTGCTGCAAGCTCTGGGGTGGCGCCGTCGAAGAGCTCGGTGTCCAAGTCCACCTCGTCCTCGTCGAGCTGCCTCTTTGGTGGCGGCGGGCCCGTCTCGTCGGCCCACACAGAACTGTCCAGGTTCTTGGCGGCATCCTTCAGCAGCCGAACCTCCTCCTCGGTCGGAACCCAGGCCTCAAAGCCGGTTGGCGACCATGGCAGTTGAAGTCCCTGACCTCACCCACGCGAGCTTGCCTGGCGAGCTGGGGTCCCAACGCAGAAACTTGGCTGTCACCCAGCCGCCCCGCTTCTTGATGCCGCGCTTCCTCCATCTCCAGTAGGCGCAAGGCTGGCCGGGCTGGAGATCTGCCACGCGGACGTTGCGGGTCTTTCGGAGAATGGCCCGCCGCAAGCTCTGCTTCACGTTGAGGTCGGCTATCGTCTTGGTGGCCTCGGCCCTGACGATCTCGGCCGAGGCTGCGGCGTCTGTGGTCGCTGTTGTCGCCAGGGCGTGGCTGTCGGAAAAGAGGCCACCAGGCAAACGAGGAACGCGGCCGAAAACTGCTTGGTACGCTCCTTCCTCTGGTCAGCACCATAGAGTTGACAGCGTGCAAGGTGGGAGCCAACAGGAGCTGCATCTCGGTCACGTCGGTGGCCGCGAAGGTGTCCACCAACTTCTCGATCACCGTGCGGAGGAAGGCGTTCTGTCTTTCCGCCTGTCCTATCTGCCAGTGTGCGTCCGCGGCACAGTAGTTCACGAGGACGCCGTGTGAGCGAAGACGCTCTTCAAAAGCTCCTTGAAAGGTGCCGTCCGGATCGACGGCAAGCTCCACCATGAGGCCAAAAGGGTGCAGCCAGATTCGCTCGAGCGCCTCGTATGCAACTTCAGGGTCCCTCGAAGGAAGAATGGCCGCCTGGTGCAATCTCGTAGCTGAGTCCACGACCCCCAACACGATCACTGAACGTCCTCGGAGGTCTCAGCAGTAGAAAACATCCGCCTCGACCCTGTCACCAAACTGTGTTGCTCTCGTGGTCGCGGTAGCCGGCGGGGATTTTTGAGGGCCACGAAGTCGGTCACAAGTGGCGCACTTAAGCCGCCGGATGGCCTGCAAGAACAAGTCGCTCGGGGTGCCAGTTTGCACCGCAAGTCTCAGTAGCTCTTCAGGGGTCGCGTGCCCTAAGTTCACATGGGCTCTTGCTATTGCGCGTCTCACCTCAAGAGGCACAGTAGGAGCCAGGCCTGGAAAGGTGATGTCGGTCGGCAGGCCGGCGACTGGGACCTCGGGGTTTTGCTGCTCCGGGGTCTCTGCCTGATCTTCGATGAGGTCACCATACGCCAAAATAGCGTACCTCACCGCCTTGGAAAAACGCTGCTTCGGCTGCTGAACCAGGCTGAGGTCTTCCACCTCGACGGCGCGGCTGCCGTCGGCATACATCAAAAAGGCTGCTCTGGCAGTAAAGGGGATGTCGGTCGGCATCCTCCTCTGAGTGGGTGTCTGCACGCACTGGATCCGGGCCAAACGCAGCCGAAACAAATCCGAAATCTTTTGCCCCACCTCCCCGGCCGGGTCCACGTAGAACGGCCGAGAGCTCGAAGTGCCGAAGGAGCGGTGCAGCATTTCGGCCATCTCGTTCCAGGCGGCCTGCTCGGTCACGGGGGTGCGGTAGCTGACGAAGGCCTCGTAGATGCCGAACCGCAGGGGTTCCTTGCCGACGACATAGTCCGTGATCGTGCCAAGGAGGGGCTCGAGGAGCTCGGTCTGGTGGTCGGTGTCGGCAAGGGTCGCCGCGGCTCCGGGAATGTTGGTGTACACGTGCACCGGGGTGTCTCTAGCCAGCCGGGTTGTTGCAAAGGAGTGGTCGGCTAACTGCTGGTAGTGTGCTCCCAGGCTGGAGCCGGGCCTCGTCATCATGATAAAGGCCCTGCCGTGGTCAACCTGTTCGGCCAGGAGGTGGTGCATGTTGTTGCCGAGGGTGCCGTCGGGGAAGAAGTCGAGGTAGGAGAGGCAAAGAACGTGTGGCCGAAGCCGCCGTAGTGCTCGTAGTGCTCCTCTCCATCCCTCAGGGTCGTCGCAAAGACGGTCGGCCACCCCAGCAGAAAAAGTCAAAGAGGATATTCGTCTTGAGGCGAGGCCGTCCCTGATGTGGTAGTGGTCCGGGAAAACAGACAAGTAGTCCACCGTCGGGGGCGGCCGCGTGGTAGTCGATGGTGCTGCCTCGTAGATCCCCTTCTCGCTCTCGAGCACCTTTGCTGATTTTGCCCATGTGCCCTTGAGCCGCTTCACGCGGCCTCGGTCCAGTCGTAGGTCTCCGAGTCCTCGGCGTTGAGCAGCTTCCAGGGATCGACGTCCATCTCGGAGGCGCTGCTCGCCGGAGCTCGGCGTGCCGATCGCTTCTTCGGGGAAGCCTTCGCCGCGGCGCCGGTGCGGGAAGTCCGGGATGTAGGCCGGAACGCTGTGCTGCTCGATGGCGCCGCCTCCGATAAGATATTGGCAGAGCATGGTAAAGGCGGTCGCGAAGAAAGTAGTGTAGTGGCGAAGCCCGCCTTTGGGTGATCTTCCCATGCTCCTCGGTGCTCGCTCCATCGGAGTCTCCGGTGGCACTTCTTGCATCGGGCGAACTTCCCGAACGAGTTGCCGTAGCGGACGTACTCGGGATGCTCGCAGGTGGTCCGGGGGGTGGTTGAAGGCCACGTCCAGCACCGGCGGGATCGTCTCGAACACCGTGGCCGGGAGGATGTCGAGGTTCACCGCCACCGCCAAGCTCATGAAGACCTGCTTCCGGAAGTGAAGAAGGTGATCCGTGAGGCGCCACCAGCAGCGAAGCCATCCAGGTGGGGGCGGCGCGCGGGAGGTCACACGATCCATGCGACGGCGGTGTGCTCTTCGGCCCGGTCTCTGCGACGTCTTGGGCCACAAGCTCGACGGGAGCGCTTTCCCAGTTCACGGTCTCTTGCAGCTGCTGCCATGTGACATGGTTGCTAAAGTCAGTGATGCAGACTGTGAGGTGACCACCGATCCTAAGCAACGGCACTGTGACAGACAACTTCTCAAAGCAGACGCGGTTCCGGGGCAAGTCAAGGATCATGCCAAGCCGGTCCAGAAGCTTATTGGAGGCAAGCAAGGGAATTTTTGCCGTCACGACGCCAACTCCGAAAATCAAGTTGGTGCCTCCGAGGCCCACGGGCAAGTAGTTGCGCCGGGCCGCTTTAAGCGGGTCTTTGCTTCCGAACTGGAACGAGTCTGTGCAAGAAACCTGGTGCGAGCTGAGGCCGTGCTTCTTGAGCTGGCGGTCGTGGCTCCTTTCCCAGTCGACTCCGCAACAGGTGCGCTGGCAAGCCGTGTCCAAAACCATGACACGAGAAAAATCTGCACACATCTCGGGCTTGGCCTGCACCTTGAAAACAACATTGGCTTGAAAAAGGGCGCCATACTCGGGGACGTCGGTGGCCTCGTAAGTGCCCGCGTCCCGCATGAAGAAGGTCTGGTGGGCCGGCTTTCGGCTCTGCTGCTGTGGGCCCTTTCCAGGTGAGCCCTTGCCGGAAGGTCCAGGCCCTGATGTCGAGTACCGGGCTTTGGCGTCATAGGGCACTCTTCGTCCCCCTTTCCAGTGTCCCAGGGCCCCACATGCTTTGCAATGCGTCTCCTTCTTCACGGCGGTGGGGTCTCGGCGAGGTCCTCCGCTGAACTTCCGGCCAAGCCGAAGCCCAGAAAGCTTCTTCGCAGTAACGGTCAAGACCTCCGCCACTTCAGAGAGGTCGGGGTAGTCCTCCTCGTTGTCGTGGTCGTCGTCCGGCTCCGGCTGCTCGGCGTCGGGGCCGTCCGCGTCGTCGGGGCTGCCGTCGGCGACGAGGTCGGGCTGCTCCTCGGGAATCTGCTCCATGTGCTCGGCCTCCTCGGTCACGTACACCCTGCGGGGGGCCGGTCCTTCGCCACGGTCATGGAAAGCCCCTTTGCCAGGAGAGTGTCCGGCCGGTGTGCCGTGGCCTCCTTTGCCGCCCTTGTCCCGGGAGGGCAAGAAGGGCTTGCTAACCAAAGTCCCGTCCTTGTTCACCACCGGAGGGGCCGCCTTGAACTCCGGGTACTGCATGACCATGCTCTCGGGCACGTTGTCGAAGTCGAGGCTGTACCTGGCGCCGACCAATATCAGCCTCGGGCCCGCCGGCGTCAAGCGGGCACGCTCGAGCAAGCGATTTCCCCGGGCCTCGGAATCATACATGCCGGTGATACTGACTCCCAAAGCTTCCAGTGATCTTTCGACGCGGCGGTATCTGTTCGCGTAGGTCCGGAGTCCTTCTCCTGGATATCGGCTAAGTTGCTCGAAATCCGACAAAAACTTGCGTTTTTGATACACAGCTTTTTGTTCCATAGGTGCTCTGAGGGACTCCAAGATATACTGTATACCGCTGTCGCAGTTGATCTTGTCCAGGGGTGCGTGTTCGAGTTCGGCTTCCGCCTCCCCCGAAAGGGAGCTGTAGAGGAGGAGCGAGGCCTCGCGTGGAGTCATATACGTTTTGATTTGCATTTCCCATATCTGCACTTTCCTCGACCATTTCGAGAATGCCCGCAAATCTGTCACATCGTATCGCCACGTTGGTGGCGAGGGGGGAGTTCCCCCGCGCCACCGGACATTCTTTTCCGGCCCCATCCTGGAGTTCCACGAAGGTGTGCTTGTGCTGTCCTTCTTCCGAGGGGAAGAAGCAGCACGCATGTCCCCGAGCGACAAGTGCTGAGGGTGCTCGAGGTTCTCGTGGGGAAGGTCCTGGTCGAGGTCGGCGCGCGCTGTCTTAACCTGGGCTCGGTCAGGGCGCTCAGGTAGAACAGGTGGAGCTTGTCGAGGTAGAGGTCGGCCAGCTGGGGCCCATCCTGCCCAAGGGTCGTGGCGCCGAGCTCGTCGGGAAGTAGCCGAGGATTCGCCTGCAGACACCGTCGGGTCGTAGGTCAGGGTCTCCGACTCAGCTTGTTCCGACCGCTCCGAAGCACCATCTCCTGGAGGAGGTCCACCTCGTGGTCGTCTGTTCCGTCGTCGGCGGCGCGGCGGCGGAAGTCCACCTGCATCATCATCGCCGGGCCGTGATCCTGGAGCGGGCGGTGGTGCATGTCCGGCAGGTACGTAGTGCCACTGGCCTTGTCCATGCTGGGCCTGTCTAGTCATCGGCCTGTCCACCCGGTACTGTACAAACGAACCACAAGTCCGGCAGCGAGGTCGGCCAAGGTAGTCGGGGAGGAAGTCGTTGCCGTCACAGTCGGCGCACCTCAGCAACTCCCCGAGCCCTGGCGGCAGCGTGGGTCCTGGATCGGCAGTGGCGCCTTTCTCGGGTTCCAGCTCCGGCAGCTCTTCCTCCAGCCCAAAGTCAAGAAGGTCAGCTGCTGCCATGTCGAACGTGGCAACCAAGGGCATGACGAGGTAGGCGCGGCACAATCAGGCTCCGGTGCCAACTAATCGAATGCAGCACGAGCACTCGATGCAAAGAACATGTGCTTTTTCGTCGAAGCGTGCAAAAGATCTGAGCTCAAGGGGTTCCCGCTGGAGGGAGCCAAAAGCACGAAGTGCACAGATGCATGCAATCCAAGAGCGTGACATGCAAGCCTAAGGTATGCACGAAACTTTCAGAAACAACCCCGAAGAGCTAGCTGTGGTCAGGCATGATACAGTCGCACAGCGAAGTGTTCGTAGGAAGAGGAGGATGAGTAGCAGGAGTAGCAGCAGCAGTAGTAGTGGTGGTGGTAGTAGAAGCAGTAGCAGTAGCAGTGGCAGTGGCAGTGGCAGTGGCAGTGGCAGTAGCACTAGCACTAGCACTAGCACTAGCACTAGCAGCAGTAGAAGAAGGAGTAGTAGTAGTAGCAGTAGTAGTAGTAGTCGTCGTCGTCGTCGTCGTCGTAGTAGTAGTAGTAGTAGTAGGAGTAGGAGTAGGAGTAGGAGTAGTATTATTAGTAGTAGCAGTAACAGTAGCAGTAGCAGTAGGAGTAGGAGTAGGAGTAGGAGTAGGAGTAGGAGTAGGAGTAGTAGTAGTAGTAGTAGTAGTAGTAGGAGTAGTAGTAGTAGGTGGTCGGCGTCATGGTGGCGGTAGAAGTGGTAGTAGTGGTGGCGGCAGCAGGAGGTGCGCCGTCGTCTGGGACGTTATCATAGTCGTCGTAACGTAGTAGTCGTAGCTTTATGTTGGTCATAGCCTTCACGCCCATTGTCCGGTTCCCAAGCCATGTCGCTCCAGGTCACCACGGTGCGGCAGCCATGGTGCGAAGAGGCCAACAGTGTCAGAGCATGCTCCCACTGAGAGCCTGGTGATTGAAGCTTTGAGCTCTCGGCCGTTGAGGTAGAAGCCGACTCTGGAAGTTCAATGTTTCGAGATCAGGTTGTGAGGATTCCACGTCATGGAGTCTGCAAACGAGCTTTCGGGCTCAAGGCTGCAGACCGTCAGGATCCTGGTTCAGACTGGGTCGTAGGTACACAATTAACTTCGCCCACCCTTCCACCAAAGCGACACAAGCTTCTGAAGCTAGCATTGCCCTCGAGTGCGTCTGCTATCTTCAGAGTTCACAGGGCTCTAAATCTCTTGTGCACCGCCTTGGTGGAAGGCGCTCATTAGGGCGTTCTGCGTGATCGTGTCCTGGCAGCGACTCCGAATCGTAACCCAAAGCTCAAAGACGACTGCGACTGGGACTTTGGATTCGGTTGCAGGCCTTTCTGTTGCTTTCTCCAGGCCGTCTGGTATTTCGACACTAAGAAAGCCCATCAAGTTTCAAATAACCGAGCTCTCGGATGGGTTTGGAGTGGATGGTTGCCGGATAACCCCGTGACTTCAGCATTCTCACAAGCACATTTTCTGCAGCTGAGGTGCTGTCATTCACCACGGCGTTTACGCATCGCTGAATCGGTGACTGTTCGTAGACTCACTACAATACTTCCAAAGCCTGCATACGTGCATGGGAAGTGTCGTCCGAAATCATCTGCAAAAGGCCGACGGTAAGAGCCTCCGACTTCCGACCTCATGCAGGCTACCCAAGTCTTAAACCTGCGAGGAGTGCCGCCCTTTGCGTCGCCATTCGCATCGACTCTACCTTGGAGGCTCCCGATGCGCCCAGCGCCACTGCAACCACCAAGACCGAAACGACCACGACAATACCACTCAACAAAAGGTTGGCCTCCGCCAACAGCGTAACAAGAAGCTGCCATCACCAGCTGAGCTGACGAAGCTCTCCTAAAATCTAGGGCATCTAGGGGACACGCACACATTGATGGAGCACCAGTTCAAACACCACCTTCCATCGGAAGTCCAGCCACGAGCTCGCAAGCGGCCTCCCACTGGGCAGCCTCGGAGATCCGAAGACTCCACAAGGCAGTTCGAACTGGGGCGAATTTTGCATCTCTCTTAGAGGGTTGCTGCTCATCTGATCATCCGAGGCTCTTTGGCGCAGGCAGTAATCACGGTATTGCATGCCTAGGTCCGTTTCACTCATGACCATCACGCGGATGACCAAGGACTCAGGAAGAACTCAGTTTCGTGACCTCGGGAGTTCTCGTGCTGGAGCCCAGGTACAACAGTGTCTTGTTGTACTTGCCACTGAGGCATCTCCTCACAGGGCTTTCGGGCATTAAGGAAGAATCGAAGTCTCTCTCAGGCAAAGGGGTTCCATGGAAACACTCGACCTTCAGCCTCTGTGGTCTCTAGCTCCCTTTACCCCCCCCCCCCCCCCCCCCCCCCCC
>CAJNJA010017750.1:0-10848 GCA_905231915.1 Symbiodinium necroappetens
GAAGCCCGGTTTTTAGCCTTCGCATTCCTAGAGCGAGCAGCCTGACCCCCTGACCGTAAACAAACGTTGATGATATAACACCCGGTTTGCTGAAAAGGGAAGAAGCGCTTGACAACAGGCGCGGATGGAAGCGAAGGAACCTTGAATGTCGACAGCTGTACACCCGTAAGCCTTGCTGACGAGAGCGGCTACACCACCAGTGGTCTGTCTGAACCCAGAGGATCTACCATGGACTTTCTTAACGGGGGTTGCGGGCTTGAGATTAACTACCATCTGTATCCATCAAACTTGCGAGAAAGCTGTCTTACCTTGGATTCCGGAATCCTGCTCTTGTGCATGCATATACAAGGCAGGTTATCGATGTCCAAATTCGCAACCCGAGTGGAATGCTTTAGGTACGATGTCACATTCGCCGACGCGATAGAAACGGGTGCTTCACCTTTGTACCCTTTCCAAGGACAGAAGACCTCCCACGAAACGAGAAGACAGAAGAGAGCACAATCCATCAAACATGAAGCAGGTCGGACTTGCCTCAGCGTATCGCTGATTAACACACTTTCTTGTTCGGAAGCAAGACCCACAAAATCGCACATCGGCGATGCACGCTCGGGGGACGGAACTGTGCACTACTCTCACCACCATCTTGGCACTTGCGGCCGACAGTGGTGCAAATAGCACACGACACTGCGTCACCGGCTACAACATAGCTAAACTATGCTAAACTGTACACAGCTCCTAAGCAGAACGCGGGACTCAGCAGCATGACCCACAGAGAAGCCCGCAAAAACAAGGAACAAGTCTGATGTGTTGCCCGTGCACACAGCTTCGCAATCTTACTTGTGCAGAAGTGACTGGTGTGTCTACAAACACACCGGTTCCGGACTTGCCAACTGCCAGTAGGGTTTAGGAAAGACCGAAAGGGAAGAGCATTGCTTATTGGGGGAATGGTCTACAACATCTAGAATAATAGCGGACAGTCTGTTCACGTTTGGCAATGGCATAGCGAAACACAAGACGAGCAACTTTCTCCTTTGAGCAGCCTGGGCTGCAAATTTACGCTTCTTGTCAAATCTAAACAAACCATACTGCTCATAGCCATGGTTCAAAGCCACAAACCCGACAAATGCAAATCGTAGGAAACAACAAAGGAGAAAGCAACCCCTATGCGTCAAAATCTCCCGTAGTGTCACTTTGTCTGGAGCTTAGTTGGCGGAGATCTCAAAGTGGAATTTGATGATGTCGCTCTCTGCTGCTCTTTAAACTCCTGGATGGCCTGCATCAAGTGGCGGTTTTTACAACTGAGCTGACTCTTCATGTCGGTCTGCTCAACCTGAACAGTCTTGATGTTGGAATTAGCCTCACCCATTTGCTTTTCAAGCGCCGCGACTCTGGCCAACAGTTCTGGATTGGGAGGGGGCGGTGGGAGCAAAGATTCACCCAATCGAGGATGCACTGACGGGGTGAGGATTGAAGCTCGGTCTTATCCTTCTGAGCTATCAGCGTCGTGCGTATCCTGCCACGTTTCATGTCACGGTTTTGGGGGTGTCATGGCTGTTGGGATTAGGTAAGATTTACGATGCTTCCTTGCAGCCGTCGTAGCTTGTGATAGCAAGCCCGCCATCATGAAATCAGCTCGAGGGAAGACAAAGTGATCACAAGGCATAAGGAGAACAAGCGTGAGGTTATCAATCGTGCACCTTCATCGGCACAAGCAGCACCGTTTTTTTTTGTTCAGGGGTGCAAGCGTCCACGAGCCAGCCGAAGCCAGTCTCGTGCCGGTCGGTGCTAGTCAGCTCAACGGAGGAGCTGTACTTCCAGGCGTCGAGCCTACTGCGAAGGAAAGCCTCCAAAGAGGAGGAAGTTTTGGCAGAAAGAAGAACGGCGGCCTTCTCCTGCATCTCAACTTGAAGCGACGTCTGGTGCCAGGCGACGCGGGCAGCGTTCTGAGAGCGGCCACGACGAAGTCGGTTTGCGCAGTCGTCCGCCGCCTGGTTCAGGGAGCGGCAAGTAGCCGCCTGGAGGGGAGACTTCGGAGTCCAGCCCGGTTTTTTCCCATGACTTGGCACCCAAGTCATCTGCCAGGTAATCCCACGTCTTCGGGCCGCAGCGCCCGCTCGTTGTGCTTTGGCAGCTAGGGTGCAGTACTTGCTGGTCCCAGGACAGCAAACTGCCTTCATAGCTGACTCGCAGTCCACGAGGATTGTCACGTGTCGAGGCGGATGAGCAGAGAGCTCCAAAGCTTCGAGAACTCCCAGGATGCCCAACAACTCCATCCGAAATGGAGTTTGGTCTTCGCTAGAGTCAGCGCCAGCCATGTCCAGGCGGGGGCTGTCGCATACCACTGCAAATGCCCCTATCCCGTTTTCGCTGGAGCCATCGGTCGCGAGCAGAAGGTCGAGCTGGTTCCCAGTGGCGGCCTTCTCGAGGAGCTGGAGCACTTGAGGTAGCAGGGCCTGTCCACCTGCCTCAGGGGCAGGAGGGTATTCAGGGATGGGTCTCCCCAAAAGTCTTTCTTCAACTCTGTCAACCGGAGGTTGAAGGTCGGCTCGATCCTCTGCAAAGTGTGGGCAGCTCCAGAGCAGGTGAGCTCTGGAGGGCCACAGTTTCGAGCAGAAGCACTGAACCGGTCCTTGCAAGGAGTGTCTGGCACTGTAATGCCAGCCGGTCCCACCGCAAGCCAATGCGGCGAACCTTTCTGCACGGGTGGTGGCCTTGGCATAAACCTGCCGGTGGCCCTGAAACGCAAATCTACGACAACCCTCGGGGCGGGGGAGGTCTAAACCAACCGCTAGGGATGGGTCTTGGCGGTGAAGCTTTCTCCGGATGCGGCCACAATTATGAGTGGCTTCGGCTACGTGAGCTTCGGTGAGCCACTGCTTGAGGACGGCGGGGGAGTCTTCGCCAAAACGGTAGGTGCGGTGACGACCGGTGTCGTCGATGCGCTCAAAAGCCCGGCCTTGCGGATCCAGTCTCCACTGAAGTTTTTGCAAAGTGGCACTTGCCCCAGGGAGGCTCGAGGTGCGGAGGAAAGCAAGCTCCTGCAGGGAGAGGTGCTCATGCCAGTCGGGCTGTTGCACGAGAGCCCGAGTTAGGGCCGAAAGGGCACTCCAGTCAGCAACCCAGCCAACATCCAGCGTCCAACCGAGAACTTGACCAACAAGAACACGAGGAGCCTCGTGGGTCAGAGAGACCCGCAGCACGGCCGCGACGCTTTGGCGAATGGCCTCCAACGTGTCAGGGGGAGGCATGGCAACCCCGGCAGCCCAAAACAGGGCGGGAAAGACAAGGGACCGGATCACCTGTCTTCGGACCTCAAGAGAGAAGGCCGGATTGGCCGTGTGCCTCAGGCGAACTTGGAGCTTATGCAAGCTCAGTTTAAGCGGAACGGCCTCGCCCGAGTCCAGGCAGAGGTCAACACCAAGGAACTGGAGGTTGGGGCCAATCTGGTAGCCGCGAGCCACTGCCTCGGCGCGCCAAGGACAGCAGGACTGGGTGGTGACCAGGTGGCACTTACAGCAGCTGCAGGTGAGCCCGGCAGCAGTGTCGAAAGAGTCGCTGCGCTCCAGCGCCCGTCTGGCCTCGGCTTCGGAGTGGTCCTGCCCGGTGAACCACAGGATCCGGTCATCAACGTAAATGCCGGTCTCAACGCCCGGCTTCGCCACATGCTGAGCCCAAAGGAAACCGATCGTCAAACTGAGGAACGGGGAAAGCGGGCAACCTTGCAACACGCCATGGTGGGAGCGGTGCCACCTTTCGGACGTGTACGAGTCCACCGTGAACAACCTAAGCTGCCTGCTGTAGAAAGCCTCAAGCAGGGGAGCCAAGGCCGGAGGGGCGCCCAAGTGTGCCAAGGCAAGTTTCAAAACGGGCACGGACAGCGAGTCGAAGAAGGCGCTGAGGTCCTGTTGGAGGTAGGAGCGCACACCCGACCTCCAGGCACACAGTAGCCGTCTATGCGTGTCGATTGGCGATCGGCCTGGGGCGGAACCGGTGGCTCTGTGATCGCACCATTGGCAAATCCAACCCTTAAGGCGTCTGGCTATAACCCTTGCCCCGGCTCGCCAAACCAAAGGAAGTAAGGCGATGGGGCGAGAGGCACTGTGGCCCTTCTGCAAAAGGACAATGATCGACCGTTGCCAGAGGCTTGGGACCGTGGCGGTGCGAATCACCTGGGCGCACAGGGCGGCGAGTGAAGTCCAGAAAGAGTCGGGGAGTCTCAAAAGAAGGTCCCCGGTCCAGCCATCTGGACCAGGTGCACGTTTTCGCATCTGCTTGGTAGCCTTGCGGAGTTCGGCAGGGCTAGGCTCGAGGTCGAGGTGGCAAGTCTGGTGACCTGGGAGGTCCCGGAGAAGCTGCGCAAAACGAGCACAGTCAGGTGGGATGGTGGGTGTTTGCCACTTGCGGGTCCAGTCCTCGCCCTGTAGCTGCACACGGTTTGCAGGGTGCACCTGGGCAGTGGGCACTTCCTGGAGAGGCGAGGGAGACTGCATGCGAAGCTCAAGATCAGCACGGTTTTTGACCCAAGCAAGAGCCGCATCGGAGGAGAGCGCCGTTTTCTCCTTCCATCTCTGCAAGCACAGGAAGCGATGCTGCTTCTGCCTGGTATCGATGAGGTCGTCCACGTAAACCCGGGCCTCGCTGGGGGCGTCAAGGCCAAGGTGCGGCAGCTCGGGCGCCAGAGCCCCGGCACGGCGAAGGGAGCGGGCAATGCTGGACTGCAGCTGAACATCCCACGGCTGTTGCTCAAATTGGCAGAGGCGGCGGGAGAGTCGGCGGAGGGCACTCAAAGGGGCAGGCTCATGGCCAACGGCACCGGGTGTACCACAAGGAGTGGGACGGGGGGCCGGAAGCCAGGCAGCACTGCGGGGGCACGGGGGGCAGGAGATGCCCAAGGCAAGCTCAGCCCAATCGGAGAGGTAAGTCCACGCCTTATCCAGGTGCCCGGCAGCGAGGAGGGCAGAGAACTCCGGGCCGGGGTCGGCAGGGGTCGTAGCCGGGACATCGGCAGGAGCAGGCGCTGGCGAGAAGGCGGGCCGCTTCCAAGAACGAGGAAAACAGGTAGTCGGGAAGTCCACCCGAACAATCCCATGGTCCGAAATTGCAGGCAGCCGGAAAGTGTGCACGTGTGAGGCAACCAGGTTTTGGTGTGCCACAGCAAAGTCGATGCGACGTGTATCGGTGGGGTTGGTGTTGGGATGCAAGGAGCCACCAGTATCATCGGCAGCTCTGATAGCCCCGGTGGCCAACATTGCCGCGAGCGATCCTTCGGTTTGGGTAATGTTGAAATCGCCCAAAATCACGTACGGGCCGCCGAAGATGGCCACAGCCGACATGAGGGACTCAAATGCGAGCGAAGTCCGAGGAGCATCGCCCGGGTAACCATAGAAAGAAACCACAAGCACCGAGGTAGGGCCCTCCGAAAGTGGCCACACCACCACCCCAGCAGCAACCCGATCAGCACAAGAGAGGTCAGGTAGCTGTACATGCCGGAGGGGCAAACAAGATGCCAAGGCAACACGGTGCTTGCCTCGAGAATCCACAGGGCTAAGCACAGCCTGGTATTTGTGCCGGCGCCAAGCTGCAACAAAGCCAGCCGCCGACAGTGGGTTAATGTCAGCCTCCTGGAAGGCCGCGATCTGCACCGATTCCTGAGAGAGCATGGCCCGAACAGCATCAACAGAGGCGATACCTTTGCGGGCCAGATTGCACGTCAAAAGGGAGATGAACTTTGCGAGGGGGGCTCCTTTACGGCCTGGCGGGCCGAGGCAAAAATCTCTTCGACCTGGGATCTGCGCATGCCTGGCACCTTGTGAGTTTTGGCCCACTCGCTCATGACATCAAGTTTCCGGAGAGTGCGTTGCATCATCCATTCAGGCCGAGGGGGCAAGCAGGATGCACCCGAATGGGTCGCAAGGGTCTTTGGGCCTCGGTGTCGGATGTGGCCACAGCGCCGGCACTTGTAGAAACCGCAGAAGCAGAGCTTGAGAATGGGTCGCTCGGCGATGGGGCACGGACCTTTGTTCAAACGAACCGGCCTGGGCATGGTGAACGGGATGATGTGAGGTGGCAGCTTGAGGCGGACCGCCTCCACGTTGCTTTTACCCAGGCGCAAGGCGCGCTTCTTTCGGGCCGCAGAACTGGCAGATTGGGCCCGCGTGAGGGTTTGCCACTCGGACCTGGGGACCTCGGCGTGGCATTGCTCCTTGTGCTGGCGCTTGAGCTCGTAGAGGCGCTTGATCGAGATGTCATTGCGCACCTTCTTCACCCCAGTGCGACACAGCGGGCATCGCCAGTGGAAGTCCTCGGCCTTGCCCCGGCTCGCAAACCATTTGCGGCTGTCGATCTTTGGCAGTTGTCCCTCGCCACCGTGGCACGTATTCATGTGTCGTGCCTTGAGGGCGGTCAAGCTGCTGGCAATGGCGCTGGTGGCGCGGTACGGGCAGAGCTCGCACTTAAACATCATCCGGTACTTCATGGTGGGGCCCTGGGGCGTCCGAAAACGGTCGGGAGCATGGTCCTTGCGGCGGCGGGTCTCGGAGGACGCAGGGGCCACAGGGGCCTCCGGAATGTGCAAGTCATCAACACTAGCGGCGTCGGCTCCCCCCGAGGCAATCGAGCGGGAGGTCTGCGCAGAAGGTCGGTGCTGGGTCCACACGGTTTTGGGGGTGGTGTGTGCGCTAGCCGGAGCAGTGCACCTTGGCTTTTTCGAGCCGGCAGCAGCGGAGGACCAAACAGTGCCCGATCTGATCGATGCTTCGGCCGACGAGTGTGACCTGGCTGCCGGTGGCAAGGTCCGTGGCGGAGGCGACACGGGCCGTGGCCGTTTGCTGGAACTGCGTACCTGTGACCTGACCTGGGTCGGCGGGGCAGAAGAGACAGCATCGGAGGCTCGGGTCCACTGACTGGCAGCAGAGGACACAGCACTGCAAGCTGAGGCGGCCCCACCCGACGGGCGGCCTCCCGCACGAAGGTCAATGATCTGACCCGGGCTCGGAGTGAAGAGCTCGGCCGGGTACTTGGCATCCTTTTCAACTGGCAGCAACAGGTCAACATGCTTCGGGGTCAGCCACAAAGCAATGGTCTTGGCACGCCGGTTCTCCTTGAAGGTGAGAGTGCCGAACCTGGGATCTCTGGGCACCACGACGATGCACACATTATAAATCCTGGATAAGGCTTTGATCTCCAGATTGCTGGCGTAAGCACTTTCACAGGCAGCCAATTTGAGGTAGGCTTTGAGTGCTGCAGAGTCGTCGCCAGGGTGCGTCTCCCGAAGCTTTTCATGGCTTGGCCCCTGTCCATCAAACTCCGGCAGGTACTGCTCCAGGTGCTTCTCGATATGCTGGTTCGCCTTGGCCCTCAGGTCACGGTGGCAATAAGATTTGCCAGTCAGCCATTGCAAACCCTTGGCAACCGAATGATAAAGACAACTGCCATCTCGCGGAGCCGCGTCAATTTGAACTCCGGCAGGAAGCTGTCGATGGCTCACCGCCCGCAAGTTGGCCGGCTGCTGCGCCTCGTCCCCCTCCTGACCAGCCGGGGCTTGGGGGGCTTTGGCAGGAGTCGTCTTCAAGGCCGGCGGCGTGGGCTCAATCAGGGGAACCGCCTGATTTCGCAGCCAGGTTTGCTTGTTGCTCGGGGTCTTCACCGGAGCAATCGTGGCCCACATGGTGACCTCACTCGTTTGGCCATCCTCGTCGAGCTGCACCTGCAACGGGACGATGTCCCGGTCGCCGAATTTGTGCTTTCCTCGAAAGCGGTAGAGCTGCTCACGGCCCGTCCTCCTATGGTGGATGAGCGTAACTTCATCGAAGGATTGTGTCAAGACCTGGGTGACTTCCGGAGGTCCCCAGTCTGCAGGCACATGAGGCAGCACCCAAATCCTCGGGATAGCAGCGTTCGGGTCCCGAGCCGACCGAGCCCCAATGCGGCCGCCTTGTGAGGCAAGTCCAAGCTGAGCCGACATGCGAAGCCCACGCTCCAAATAAGCAGTGGCGGGCTCGTTGTCAATGCGAGCAAGCCACTGAACCTGAGCCGGGATGGCATCGCGAATGCAATCAACAAAGATGCCCCCGCGGCCGCTGCAACAAAGGAGGCTGGACATCTCCTTCTCGGCCAACCTGGCCTTCCCAAACAGTTGCTTGCCTTGCTTGGGCAGGGTTTCTTCGACCCAGCCCCACGAATCAGCAAGGACAACCCTCTGCTCGGCAGCCCACGCCGCCACCGTCTTGGCCGGGCTGCCTCGTATCTCCTTCCATCTTTCAGCGCTGCAGTAAGCCGCCGGGATGCGAATGTAGACCGTGGTGGTCGTTGTGGGCGCGATGGTGACAGCCGCCGCCTTCGTCCCAGCATACCTGGGAGCCGCAGCGCCTTGCGAAAAATGGGTCGTGATCTCAGCCTGCTTGAAACGAAGCTGGTTACCGACCCTTCCGGGGATTCTCTCCTTGCCGTCCTTCTTGAGCTCAACACACATAATGCGATGCGGCTTTGAGGTTCCACGCAGAATGGTTCGCACCGTGTCCAAATTGGCCTTGGAGGCCAGGATCACTGCCTCCAAGGGCTTGCCATCCGGAAGTTCATCAAGCTTGCGGCCGATGGCATCGTGGGGGACAATGGGCACATCCCAATCTTGCCCCCGAAGTTCAAAGGGCTCGGCATCCTCACGCTTGCGCTGCACCGTCTGCCAGCCTCCGTCAGCTGGCGCTGCTGGGGCAACTGGGCCTGGAGTTGGTTTCGGTTGACCTCCAGCTCCTTTGCCTCGCACAACTCGGTGACTGCTACCTGCACCAGCGTCAGCACTGGCACTGGGCACTCCTCGACCGGTGGGAGCTTCGGTCGCCTCAGGGCTTTTGCGCTTCGGGTCGCGGCCACCACCCTTGTGCCGCTTGAGCCTCGGCTCAGCTGCCGAGTTGTCAGACCAGGTGGCCTGGTGGCCATCCTCGGCGCCGAGGTTTTTGCCCAAGGCTTCAGCGATGGCCTTTTGAATCAGCTCAGTAATCATCGGCATGAGTTGCGACACAATGCCTTCAAGCAGCCCTTCAAGCCCTGGGCCGCCCCCAACGCGAAGGGAGGGCAACTGCGATGAAGCACTGGGCGTTGGCAATGCCAGTCCTGGGTCCCTAGGTGGCCAAGGAGGCGGAACAGTCCGAGGGAACAGCATGTCTCCTGGCGGCGGAGCAGGGGAGGGGCCTAGAACCTGAAAGGGCCAAGGGATCTCGGCAATATGCGGTGGTGGGTGCGGGCACAGGGATGCAGCACACACGGGAGGTAAAGGACTAAACCCAAGAACCTCGAGGGGAAGAGGGTCACCTTTGCACGCAGTAAGGTGCGGGCCGCTGCTGCGGCAACACTGGCACTCAGGGTTCACAGACTCGCCCTGACTAAGGGGGAGGGGGCCTAAACCCCAAGGGGAAAAAGGGTGCTCTGCAACGCTGTCAGGCACACTCGGCTCAAAATGAGCCTGCACAGGCTCACAAGACGAGCTCTGGAAAGGTTCGCTCCAGCCATCGTCGCCACCATCGCCGGACATGGTCAAAAGCAATTCCTTCTCAGAGATATCGTCAGGCTGGGGGCGTATGGTAGGACTCGTCCCGCAGTCCTCTCCAGCCTGTTCCAGCCATTGTACCGCTTCCTTCTCAACGTGGCCGCCCTGTAGACCCACAACAGTTCGACCACTATAGTTGAGCCCATCTTCCTCGATTCCAGCACACATAGCCAGCATTTCGGCCTCCAACGGAAGCCCATACTCATAGGTATCTTTCCAAATCATGCTGCAGCAAGGCCACCAGCGGCACCACACCGCTGGGTCAGCAATTAACTTCTTTTTGCTTCGAAGAATCCTGCAAGCCAAATCGTGTATCTCAAACCAGCAGCTCGGCATGCCCACATGCCGTGACTGCTGGCCCTGCCGTCCCGTGCAGCAGAGCTTAACATCATTCTTCAAAGCGGCATTCATGCGCCGCTGCAATCTTTGGAAATGCCAATGCCAGCCTCCGCTAGAAGGAGCCATAGCTTGAAGAAGAATCGGCCTTCCCCTCGGGAGGGGGAAGTTTCCAGGCCCAGCTACGTGGAAGCTTCTTCTCTTGAGCCTCAAGCAGCACCGTCAGCCACATTCGGCAGCCAAGCCAATAACACTCGCATTGTCAACATCCTGTGCCTACTGCAACCCTCCTGGTGTTTGGGAGGGCATGGACTGGTTAGCTTCTCATTTGCGCTCTCTTCGGGATCTCTGCCTGTCTCCGCCAATCCATTTGCATAAGCAGGCTTCCACTTGGCGGCTGCCGCCAGTCGTCGTCGGCCGCAGCGCGGTCGACGACCCGCATTCCGGCAACAGCAAGGACTCGGTTTCAGACGCTGTCGGATGCTCGTTTCCCGGCCAAGAACACTCCTTTCCCAAAGCACGGAGTCACCAAGAGCAACCGATGCGCCAGAGGAACGGCTGGACGATTTGACGTGGCGTACGTACATATATATATATATATGTGTATATATATATGTACATACATACATACATACATACATACATACATACATACATACAAACACACCCACACACACACACGTGCACACACATACACTCTTTTATCTATCTATGTATCTGTCTATCTACCTAGTAATCTAGTCTAGTCTAGTCTAATCTGGTCTTATCTTATTTATTTATCTATCTATCTATCTATTTCTCTATCTATCTATCTATCTATCTATCTATCTATCTCTCTATGTCTCTGTATGTATGTATGTATGTATGTATGTATGTATGTATGTCTATATACAATTGCATAATATAGTATATATACACACACATATATATATATACACACGTACATACATACATACATACATACATACATA
>CAJNJA010017753.1:0-33074 GCA_905231915.1 Symbiodinium necroappetens
GTTACGTTATATTTGGGGCCCTAAACCCTAAACCCTAAACCCGAACCCTAAACCCTAAACCCTAAACCTAAACCCTAAACCCTAAACCCGAACCCTAAACCCTAAACCCTAAACCTAAACCCGAACCCTAAACCCTAATGATTCGTCGAAGCCGCTGCTCCCAGGTCGGCGACCCGCAGGCCCCGAAGCAGGTTGGAGTAGTCCTCGCGGGGAGAAGGTTTGGGGTTTAGGGTTTTAGGGTTTGGGGTTTAGGGTTTAGGGCTTTTTGTTTAGGGTTTGGGGCTTAGGGTTTTAGGGTTTGGGGTTTAGGGTTTTAGGGTTTGGGTTTAGGGTTTTAGGGTTTGGGGTATAGGGCTTTTAGGGCTTTTTGGGTTAGGGTTGGGGAATTTCTGTGCTTTAGTTGTCTAAGGCTTGTTTTGGGGTTTAAGGTGTAGGGTTTAGGGTGGTTTAAGGTTTAGGGTTTAGGGTCTAGGGCTTCCGTGTCAAAACGGGGGGGGTTCGGATCGTTGAGTGTGCAAAATTAGGGTTTATATAGGGCGTTGGGGTTTGCTCGTGGCTGCCATTTAGTAGCTTAGGGGTTAGGCCCTAAACCCTAAACCCTGAACCCTAAACCCTAAGCCCTAAACCTTGAACCCTGGACCCTAAACCCTTAACCCTAAACCCTGAACCTAAGCCCTAAGCCCGAAGCCCCAAGCCCTATACCCTAAACCCTAAACCCTGAACCCTAAACCCTGAACCCTAAGCCCTAAACCCTAAGCCCTGAACCCTAAACCCTAAACGCTGAACCCTAAAGCCCTAAACCCTCAACCCTAAACCCTAAACCCAAAGCCCTAAAACCCTAAACCGAGTCTAAGGCAGCTTGGGGCTCGGAGTCACCACCTCAAGCACCTCCTGCGCCCCGACTGGCCCAGCAGAGCTTTCCAAGAGGTTCAAATGTACTACTATTATGGAATGAGGTCCCCAAAACCATAATGAGGATGGTCTTTTGGAACCGAAGTGCCCCCTGAACCCTAAACTTACCCTAAACCCCTAAAGCCTAATTCCATAAATTGTAGTGTCTGTGGACCCTCTGGGCTACTAGCATCTAAGCTGCAAGGTTACAGGCTCCCCTTAAACCCGGAACCAAACACTAAACTGGGTTTTTGTTAAGGGACTTTAGTTTAAGTTACCATAATAAGGAAACCCCATGATTTGCTATAGATCCCTCGGTAACTTAAATAAAACCCCTTAACAAGAACCCAGCAAACCGAAACCCTGGACCCTGAACCCCGAACACTAAACACACCTAAACACTACACACTGAGCCCCTGCTCCAGGATTCAGAGGGCTAGGTTTCCAGGTGTCGGGAGTTTAGTTTGTACCGTTTCGCTAAGTTCGACTCGTTTACATAGAACCCTAAACCCTAAACCCTTACAAAGGTTCAAAGTTCGGGTTTGAAATAAATAAATATATATATATATAGATTGATTGGGCAAGCTTACGCAGTCTGTTTCAACTTTGGCACTTTGCGTTACGAACTCATCAGCATCGATACGAACCTGCCTTGAGAAAGGCACTGCAGGGCAACCGAGAGACTAAAGCACCCAGCTTGATTTAGATTTCAATGATATTCGATCATCCGAACTTTTTTTGATTTTCGAAACCCTAAACCCCGAACCGAAACCCCAAACCCTAAACCAAAACCCGACCTCTGGGATACAAGAAACTCGGATTCCGTCGGCCCAGTCCTCTCCGAACCAGTCCGCGGGGGTTCGCGGAAGCACCCGAAGCAGGCGGTACAGGACCTAGGCAGCCCACTGGGAAACTTGGGCTTAGGGTTGATACTTGGAGAAGTAGCTGAAGTGTAGAGGGACGCTACGAAACTGAAACCCCAAACCATAAAATCCAAACTCAAGTTAAAGTTGAAATCAGTTCTAATCGTTGAAGGTCACAAAGAATGTTTTGGAGGGTTTCGGCCGATCCCACGGGAAATGCCGGTCTCCTAAACCAAGCAGTTTAGGGCTTAGGGTTTAGAGCATTGCAGCTGGTGCATTCGCTAGCTTCCTGTTTTCTGCCGGACGGCCGCCTTCCCACCTCGCCCCGTGAATCTAATAGAGCATCTGGGTTCGAAGGGTTGCGTAGGGCTTAGTCTCAAGCCTGCATGAATGAAACCGCCCCACAAATCAACAAAGATCAAAACAAAACTACCAACTACCGGTACAACAAACAACATCTTCCAACACAAACTAAACCCTAAACCCTAAACCCTAAGACCCTAAACCGTAAACACAGCCTCAGGTAGCCAACTCTCTGCCTTCTGAGCCCTCAGCACGTCCAAGCTGCTGCCCCACAGCGGCACGTGTGGGAGACGGGGACAGGGCCTCGAATCGTTGCAGAATAATTCTAAACCCTGTTGCTGAGCGTCTAGGTTCTGTCTGAGAGCTTTGCGGATGAGGGATTTAGCTTCAGAATCCTAAGCCCTCAAAACCTCTTCCCTGTTTTCAACCCTATCAAAAGCTTTCATCGGCAAGGATCTCCACTGTCTCCATTTCGGGAGCCTTGCTGTAAGAGTCGGGTCTGCGAATATCATATTCACTAACTACAACAACTCTATAGGAGATGCATGACACCAAGCACGCCGACCCCAATATTCAACCCAGACCCTGCATGTTCGAAGCTTGGCACATGCACTGTCCCCGTTGAATAGATACGTGCCAAAGATCTAGTGAACTTTCGAGAAGCCTCTTTCTAGCCAAGCCTGTAAAACAAATTTCAAGCGCTAAATCCTAAACCCCTAAACCCTACAACTTAAATCCTAAATCCCTAAGCCCTAAAAGCCCTAAACTCGTAAGCCCCGGCCCCAAAACCCTCAGGTTTGACCTTGGATGTACCTTTAAAAAAACCCTAATGTAGGGGCCTCTAAATTAGAATAGGGTTTTGGAGCCCATTATACTATAATGATTTTGATAATAAGGCCGATGAGCCTCCAGAGCCACAAGGTGGCGGAGGTCATGCCGAGACATCTTCCTCAAGACCTGCCAGCTCTAGGGGTTTCCTTTATAAGGAGTATATAAGGTTTTAGGGCCCTTTAGGATTTAGGGTTTATGGGGCTTAGGGTTTCGGGTTTAGGGGTTTAGGGTTTAGGGGTTTAGGGTTTAGGGGTTTTCAGAGACTCCAATATCCCCTAATTAAGGTATGAGGGCTCCTACTATACTTTTTGCGGTATCTTCCTTAACTTAAGGGTTCTTGGAGTCCCTCTGGGTTTAGGATTCTTGGAGGGCTCTTTTTGATTTAGGCGTGGTGGAGCGTCTACCCCTAAACCCCTATAAACCCTAAGCCACAATAAACCCTGAACCCCTAAACCCTAGCTTACTACGTCCAAAACCTCAAACCCTAAAACCCTTATAGAGCCCTAATAGTAGGATCCTTAAAGGAAGCTCCAATGGTTCCCTTATTAAAGGAGCCCCTAAACCCCGAGAAACGCTGCATAATAGGCTCCAGCCTCGTTCGACCAGGCGGTCCAGAAGTCCTTCGCAGGTTTTAGGGTTTAGGATTTAGGGTCTAGAGTCTAGAGTTTAGGGTTTAGGGTCTAGGGTTTAGGGTATAGGATTTAGGGTTTAGAGTTTAGGGTTTAGGGTTTACCCCAAGGGTCCAAGGGATCCAATAATCGGGTACTTTGGCTACGGATAGTAGTGACTTTGCTGAATATCTGGGAGAGAGTATAGGAATTTGTTAGGTTCTTGGGCCCGCAGGGTAAGAGGAACTTAGCTGAGGCTTCGGTCGGGTTTAGAGTCTAGGGTTTACTGTTCAGGGTCTAGGATTTAGTGTTCAGGGTCTAGGATTTAGGGTCTAGGGCGTCTAGGGTCTAGTGTTTGGTGTCTAGGATTTACGGTATAGGGTCTGGCAGTTGGGGGTTTGGATGACAGTTTGAGACGAAACTCAACAAACAGACTTTGTGGGTAGCTGCTGTTGCTTTTGGCGCAGACGAAGGTTTCGCTGTCTTCTGACGTCCTAATCTTTCCCGGCATGGAAGGGGTCTGGATACGTGCCCCCATTCTAATTACAAGCGGTCCCCGCAACATGCCTACTTTCCGGTAGTGCTCTCAACAAGGCCCACGCTTGTGGCCGTTTAGGGGTGAGTGTTCAGGGTTACGATAAAGTTTTAGTGCCTAGGATTTCGGGATGAGGCCCACATTCGTCTTAACATCAAGCGGAGCGTCGCAGTTAGGGGTCTAGAGTTTGAAGTAATTACAGTAGGGTCCGACGTCTATGACAATGTCTACTTTGTGGTTTAGACTAATGAGGACCTGAATTACTGATATAGCATGCCGACTTTGGGCCACTCCGAAAGCAGTATTTCTGAGCCTGCGGGGTGCGTTACTCAGAGAATCAAGTCCTAAACCCTAAACCCTGCTGCGCGGAAACTCCCATATCCTTATTCAGATTATCTTACCAAGGCCCTGGCTGAAGAACAAAGGTACGATCAACCAAAACCGTTTCTACGGGGCTTTATAAGGGTTCCCTAGTCTCTTACATATATATATATACCTGTGTGTGTGTGCTTGTGGGGTGGACTGTTTCACTATTTCATAACTAGAGGATACTCAAAAGCCTCTCCTGCAAATTGGCCAACGGGAGTGCGCGGAAGGACCAGGCAAAGTCCACCAGCGCCTGGGACCTCCAATGCAGTTGGAAACGGTAAACCATACTCATGGTCTCCACTGTAGTTCCTTTAATTTGCCAATGATGTATTGAGGATCCGATAAAGGAAGTACAACGGAGACCATAGGTAGGTAAACCCGTGAGGTCTTTCCCAGGTTCCCAAGCTACGAGAAGTACGACCTTCAAGGCTCTAGGACTCTAGGACATGTTTTATGGTCTTGGGTCTTATGGTTTTGGGGTCTGGGCCGGGGTGTAACGGCTTACTGCTTCCGGCTTTCTCTATGAAGAGCGGTTAGAAAGGAATGCCGATGCTAATCATTGAGGCTCCCACATGGTCCTTGGAGGCCTGTGGACACTCTCAAACCACAGCCGTGAGATGCTAGATCCACAAATTCAGCCTTCGAGCTTCGTTTTGTTTCCTGAGTTTTTCGTTGCTGCGGTTCGGGTGTGCTGTGCTGCGAATCTTATTCTAAAAAATGTTCCTGCTGGTCGTGTTTGTCTTACTTTCGGCCCCGTAACCGAAAACTCCAGCAACACCCCGAATCCATATCCGCCAAGCGCGAAACTGTCATGGCAACATCGACCAGTATTAGAAGCTAATATCACGAAGATCTGGATTTCAGGTTGTGTGTTAAACAAACATAAACACACCATGAACAACAGCCGGTTCGACCCTGTCAAGGCACGCCCCACATGCAACTCCTTAAACTAGTAGCCTCAGGCCCTCAATGTATTCATCATCGCACAAGATTCAAACCAAGCAATAAAGGACCCCGAAGTGCCACTTATAGATCATTGTTTCTCCTCAAGCCCTACATCTCTATAGTTCTAAACCCCTGAACCCTGTACCCTAAGCACAAAAATCTCAACCCATAACCCTACGTCCTAATAATAGGAACCCATACGGCCCATATACTGCCTTTTGGTTCCTTTTTTCCCCGTACCCCTTACGGCCGAGATCTGAGGCGGGCACGGCGCGTTTCCGGCACGCAGCTGAGGGATCGCATGGCGCGCGATGTCGGACAAGAGGTCCTGAGACGCGAAGCCCAGCTCATGGGGCTTAGTGAGTACCTTAGGCTACCATAACCTACTTTTTTGTAGGTTCTTACTATAAACCCTAAGAGGGAATTTATAGGGACCCTACAAAAAAAGGTAGGTTTTGGTAGTTTAAGGTAAGGTTATATAAGTTAAGGTTGTAGTTAGGATAACCCTACTAAAGGTACTCAGACCCCCAGGTGAAACCCCACTTACTAAGTTTCTTGGGCCTCCATGTACCTGTACAGTATATATACTTGGGCCCTAAAGTTCTAGATATAGATTATAGGCACCTCTTTAAGGCCTAAATGCATTGTTTGCGGGCACATGGAGCCTTGGGGAAGAACAAAATCAGGCCTTAAGTGCGTCATGCTTCTACAGGGCGTTTCGTGGTTTTGGGATTTAGGGTTTAGCTGGGCTAATCGAGTCTCGGATTCTCCTACTCTTTCGTCCAGGCCCTACGGCTGCTCAGTCCTGTGAAGGCCTGGGTCTCAGGGGACAGCGATTTGTTAACCAGAGCTCTTTGATCCGCTTGACTGCTGTCACGCATCAGCAACAAGTATTCCTTCAACATAATTTACGTCCCACATGCAAGCCCCTCGAACACGCACAAACCATCTCTCCACAGGGAGAGCGCTCTGCTTGGATACCATCAGAAGCATAAGCTCATCAAGAGATCCTGGAACCATCAAACCTGATACCCTAAACCCTAGACCCCCAGCATAAGCCCCTGGACCATCCTAAAATTTCAACTCCTAAACCCGGACACTATTTTAAAAAAACCCTAAAGCCTTCTGCAGCCTTACAGCCCTGAAGCCCTTGCACCTTAAAGCCTTAATGCGTGCAGAATTTGAGAACCTCATACCGGAAAGCCATGAAATTAAAACTAAAAACACCTTCCAGCCGGTAAGCACGTAAAGGGTTTGGAGTCCATGTGTCCAAGAGGAGCCTAAAGCGTGAAATCCTCAACCCCCAGTAGCCCCTACCTTTTTTTTGGAAGACTGTTAACAGGAAATCATGACTGCTAGCAACCTGGACTCCCAAAGTATGTAGAATCATAGCCTTTTTATAGGTTTTGGGCCATTATTTTACCTACTTTTGGGGGTTTAGCAAAGAGCCCTAAAAAGGTAGGTTTAATTATAGTGCTCCAGGTACACCCTAAACCCCAAACTGAGACTATCACTCGAGACAAATGGGAACTCAACACCGATCGTAAACCGCACTAGAGTTTTCTTTTTTAGGGTTTGGGTTTAGGGTTTAGGGTTTAGAGTTTAGGGTTTAAGGTTTAGGGGTTAGGGGTTAGGGTTTGGGTTTAGGTCTAAATAACTAACGCTGTTGTGGGGTTCCTTATCATAGCTACATGCGAATATACCCCAAAACCTATTCTAATTATTAAAGCCCCTATAGTATCCCCTTGAAGCACCACGTCTAAGTCACCCCAAAGGAATGCTCGGTGTAGGGCTTATGCAAAGATGCCCTAAACCCTAAACCCCTAAACCCCAAGCCCTAAACCCCTAAACAGGTTTGCGTTTTATCCCAAGAAGCCCACACCTGCAAACCGCCTCGCAACCGAAAACGTAGCCAAAAGAACCCCAAAGCCTAAACCCGAAATCCTCACCAGAGCCACTTTAAGGTTTAGGGTCTAGGGCCACGGTTCAGGGTTTATAGGGTTTTGGGGTAGAAGTTGGGGGATACAGGGCCGAATCCGAATCGTAACCCTGCCCTGAACGGTAAACCCTAACTAAGCTCTAAAACTTACGGCCCCGGTAGGGTTTAGGTACGTTTAGGCTTGAATCCTGTACCCTAAGGGTCCATGTATCCAAATAGATATACTTTGGCCTTAATGTAGTCCCTATTTGGGTACTTTGGGGCCTATGTATATCTATTTGGCTACATGGACCCTTAGGGATAAGGCTTTCCGGCAGAACAGGGCCCAACCGTCCCAGCGTCCGGATCTTCCCAGGATGCTTTCCTGCACAGTGGCTTCTAGCACACCCACAAAAGGGACGCGTCGGGTAACCTTCGCAAAAACGGAAGGAAAGCCAAGGTGCGGCCGACTTACCGTAGTTAGGGTTTAGGGGTTTAGGATTTAGGGGTTAGGGTTTAGGGTTCTAGAACTGCGATAGCTACGGGAGGACTGCCCTGCGCCAACTTCTTGGTTAAGTACCTCATAAACTCAGCCACCCCAACACAAGCCCTGAATTTCAAGACTAGCACTTCTCAAAGGTCCCAGACCAAGGAGCAATGGAGATTGGGCCCCTGAACCTTACACCCAAGAACAACCCCCCAATTCAGTCGGCAAGCCCTTTTGTGGGTGCCAGCAAGGCTTCCAAACTAGAACCACCAACCTAAAACAGAGGAGTTTAGGGCTTAGGGTTCCGGGGTTTAGGATTTTGGTCTTAGGATTTAGGAGTTTAGGGTTCAGGGGGTTTGGGTTTAGGTTTTGGGGTTTTGGGTTTAGGGTGACTGAGGTCCTCTATGTGTAGAGCAAGACCTAGCAACTGCTGATAGGGGAACCCCAGAACACAGAAACCCATAGGAGGCCCATGTACCTCTTTCGTATATACCTGGACCCCAACAGTATGTAGAATAACAGATTTTGATGGGTTTTGGGCCATTAATTTTACCTGCTTTTTGAGTTTAGGTATTTTGGACTTAAAAACTGTTTCTACCTTTGTACCTTGAGGTCAAAGCACAGGATGTATAGACGCACAGGCCCTGAACGATTCTACACTAGAAGGACGGATGTCGCAGACTTTCGTCTACACTGGACGATGCGGGTCCTCTGCCAAACTGTAGCCAAAAAAAGTGGAGGCCCTGGAATAACCACTGCGCCCCAACCTCAAGTTCTAAACCCTCAACCCTGAACCCTAAAAGAGACTAGGGTTCAGGGCTTAATTAGGAGCCTCTCAAGTCTGGCCGATTCGAGGTCCATGTTGCCTGATTGAAGAACGTATAACAACTCCGCATGCCTAATGCCTGGACCCCAAAAACCTGACTGGCCTTGTAGGGGCATTGGGGCTCGTCTTTTACCTTCGGAGGGGGGTTTGGGGTAGAGTTTCCCTAAGCCCTACCTGGACGCCAAGTATGTAGAAGAATGGCCTTTTTTTTATGGGTTTTGGGCCATTATTGTACGTACTTTTGCGGGTTTAGGTAAACCCTAAACCCCCAACCCATGTCCTAGAGGCCGCAAAGAAATCCCAAATCCCGTAAAACTCGAGTTGACACCCTGGTTCTAGGGCGTCAGCGTTTAGGGTTTAGGGTTTAGGGGTTTAGGGTTTAGGGTTTAGGGTGTTAGGGTGGTAGGGCTTAGAATCTATCGTAGATTAAAGTAGGATCCCGACCATGATGCAAGGTATCCAGGGGATTGGGGAAGATCTGGGAACGCATAACACCCACCAAGCCTCGACCACCCTCTAAACACCTCACAGAAACTCCATAAACCCTACCCACAGGCCCCTAAGTAGTTCCTTTTCGGGATTACCTTATAGGATTCTAAGAATCAAACCACAAAAAGGAACCACTTAGGGGTTTGTGGGCAAAACCTTTTGTCGGCCGACGAGTTTGGAGCCCAGGCGTCCGGAGTGCCAAAGCCAGGTTTGCCAGGTCCAAAGAATTGAAATCTGCCAGCATCCTCGGCCGGGTTTCGGAGTGAAGGCCTAGCCCTAAGGGTCCATGTAGCCAAATAGATATACAGAGGCCCCAAAGTACCCAAATAGGGACTACATTATAAGGCCAAAGTATATCTATTTGGATACATGGACCCTTAGGGTAGGATTTAAGGTGGACGGCTTCAAGTTCAGAGTTTCAGGTTTATAGGTGTGAGTGTGAGGTTTAGGAGGGTTTAGGGCTGAAGGCTTTGGGCTGGGGGGTTTTAAGGTTTAGGGCTTAGGGTTTATAATATAAAACAAGGTTACGTAGAATACCACACGCAACGGACAGAGTATGGCAAGTGAACAAGGATCCGTACTGTACTGGTTGGCCAAACTTATCCTAGCGATCCTTCGCGCGCGCGCGCGCGTTTCGTCAGCAAACCCTAGACCTTAAACCTTGTAAACCGGAAGCTGGGGGGGATGGGTTAAGCGCTTGCACTTTCCGGTCTGCAGCTTGGGCTGGAGTATTGAAGGTTCATGCTTGCAGCCTTAACCCTACACCGCCGAAGCTTCAAAGCGAAAAAGAAAACTCCCATCTCCTGCTAGGAACTGTATCTCCAAACCTGCTGAGCCTGAAGCCATAGGCCACTAAACAAGAGACACCCTGCACTCCGAAGCCGTAAAGCAGAGCTTAACACCAATGAGCCCTCGGGTTTAGGGTTTAGGATTTAAGGTTCAGGGTTTAGGGTTTACCTGGACCCCAAATAACCTACCTTTGTAAGGACTTATATAAAGAAATCATAATCAGGAACCCTAAAAAGGTAGGTTTCTTAGGGTCCAGGTAGGGTTTCGGGGAGTATGTGCAGAAGTCTGAAGATCTCGTCGAAATACCAAGGCCCTGAACCCTAAACCCCGGCCCCCTCTATCAGTCAAGACTCGTCCGGCTTCGCCTGCGGCAAGGGGAGGCGATAGGTTCAGATGGGGTTAAGGGATACAAGGTTTCAACCCTAAACCCTAAACCCTAAACCCTAAGGTTTAGGGTTTAGGGTTTAGGGGTTCAGCGGTTCGGGATGCCCTGGTATGGATCAGGCCGTTGGGGTATATGTCATAGTAGCATACATACAGGGATGCCCTCCAAGCCCTAACCCCAAACGCTACACCATGAAAGCCCTAAAGCCTAAACTTCCAAAGCCCCCTCACTTGCAGGCTCCGGGACAGCTTTAGGAAGTAGTTCATAGTTTGGCTGTGTGTACCCCAGTTTCGGGGTGTAGGGTTTAGCGCTGGCCCAGAAATCCCGCACGCTCCGACGCTACATCCCACACCCTGGACCTCAATTAACATCCCAAAACCCGACACCGTAAGCCCCTAAACTCTCAATCCCACGAAAAGGAGCTTACACCCAGTAAGGATTTTCGTAATGTCGTATCCCCATCGTAGGCACCCCCAACATCCACCCACCCCGACTTCTACGGAGCTCCTGAAGACCATGACAGAAGCCCGGGATTTAGGGTTTAGGGTTTAGGGATAACCCCGGCGCCACAGCCCCAAACCTTGCACCCCAAACCCACCCCTAAACGCTAAACCCTTACCAGGACCGTCCTGCTGCCCTCAAATATGTAAACATGGTTTCAAATCATGGGTACTTAGGGTCGAATAGATGGTAGATGGAGAATCAAGGTACTTTCTTGTCCGGTATCCTAGGGCAAAGAAAAAATAATCTTTCAGATATTTTAAGGGATTGTAATACCCCACAGAAGTTAAGGCTACCTACCCTGCTATTAAGCTTAAGGCTTACAAACCCGAGCCCCCAAATAACAAATACCTACCTCATCTATCTCAAGTACCAACCCTAAAGACTAAACCTAAACCCCAAACCCTTGCTGCAAAACCGTAAACCTAAAACCCATAGCCTTATAACCCCTGCTTGATCTATAGTACCAGCCAGAAAGTTGGCACATCATTATCCCCATGCCCTGACGGCAAGAATCAGGCCGGTGCGTCAATCGGCAAAGCCCGGTTAAGAGAAGTGCGCTTGCCGCAGTGTCTTCTTAGGGTACGAACCACGGGAGGACGGCTGGTCAAAAATTCAGCCTGCAGCGAGAACCACGCACGGAAACAGGTTCACCAATCAAACCTGCGGAACCAGCTCCCGGTGCCAAACTCCTGCCACCACCATACAAGAGTCTGCGACAACAGTCACAAGACAGCACTCCCTGCAGCCAGTGAGCCGGCAGTCCACGGCAATCCTCCTCCGTCACTTCATACCAAGAAAACATGATGCCAGGAGTTTTGGCCTTGCCTTCGGTAAGCTCAAAAGCTCGGCATCAGCAGCAACAGGGTCGAACCTCTGCGTCAGAGCGTGAATCAATCCAGTGACGGATAAACTCACTCTGCTGCCCCTCCACGTATACGAGTGGTCAACTGCCCGAAATCGCAGATGTGCGTCCCGTTCGTGAGAATGAAGGATGGCCAAAGGTAATTATGAGGGATCCTAGCACTAGTCCTCCAAAACCCATGCTCCAACTTTCTAGGGTTCACTACTCGACAACCCTAAACCCTAACCCCCCTAAAACCCCCTAGAATCCCTGAAACCCTAAGCGACACAACAGCTAAAGGTTACCTACTCTACTACTACTATACTTCATCTGGCTCAAAGAACAGCCCCCAGCCTCGCAATCGCCTCGAAGAGCCTGTCCTAGGTTCGGATATTCGGAGTTTAGGGTTTAGGGTCTAGCATTTAAGGTTTAGGGCCTAGGGTTCAGGGTCTGCGGGTTTAGGGGTTCAGGGTTTAGGATTTGGTAGAAATCTCCTAGAAATCATGAACAAGCCCATATACAACCCGAATCGACCCCTTTTACAAAGCTTGTAAAAAACCGTTGAAACCTTACACAAAAACAGTTACAAACCTGTGGAACCCCCTGAACCCTTATGATATATGTAAGATCCCTTAAATTCTGAAAGGGCACCACTCAACCCTAGACCCTGAACCCAAAAGCCTAAACTACCGTAAACCCCAAACCCTAAACCCCAGGCCTCAAACCCTCAGCCCTACACTCTAACCCCTAAATCCTGAAGGTCATGACTATAGTCGACCGAGCATCGGCACGGATCTGGGCCGTGGCGAAGGCCACGGCCAAACTCTCCAGGTCTCGGGCCTTCGTCAGCTCAAAAAAGTGTAGCCCTAAGGGTCCATGTATCCAAATAGATATACTTTGGCCTTAATGTAGTCCCTATTTGGGTACTTTGGGGCCTATGTATATCTATTTGGCTACATGGACCCTTAGGGTAGAGTTTAGTTTTATGGGTTTAGGGCTTTGAGTTTACGGCTTAGGGTTATGACATTATGGGTTTAGGGTTTAAGGTTCTTGGTTCAGGGTTTAAGGTTGAGTTTAGTGCTTGCTTGTCCAGTATCTAAGGGAACTAAAGGTTCACGTAAAGGTTTTGGTAACCCAAAAGAGCAAAAAACAAGTTACGTATTCTACTACTAAGATTTAGTGTCCACCATTTGGGTGAGTCTCTCTTGGTAGTATCCCTAAACCCTAAACCCTAAACCCCTAAACCCTAAACCCTAAACTCCTTCAATTGCGAGTAGCCCCCTGTCTGGGACAGATTTCCAGTAGCAAACTTCAGGCGGCCTGCATTTGGGAGTTTCCGAAAACTAGGGTACCTTATTTTGGGGTCCTTATAATAAGGATCCTACTATTTAGGGTACTATATTAAGGTCCCCTATTTCCGGAAACCGCCATTTCACCATTTGGTGAAAGGAGGCAAAGGAAATGCGAATTTGCAAGCTCTCACTGCCGGACCCAGAAGAGGTACTATAGGCTTATAGTAATTAGAATAATATAGTAATAATAATTGGTCTATAACCCTAAGGGTCCATGTCTCCAAATAGATATACTTTGGCCTTAATGTAGTCCCTATTTGGGTACTTTGGGGCCTATGTATATCTATTTGGCTACATGGACCCTTAGGGTAATATAAGGAACCCTAAGTTCGCTTCATTTCATAACTAATGCGCCAACTCATGGGCAGGCTGAATATTGAAAACGACCGTCTCTTGAAATACTTGACAGGTACCCAGAGACTCCAATATACCATAATTCAGGAATATTCCTTAAATCTTATTAGGGTTCCGATTATAATTTGAGGTATATGCAATTCCTTCATTAAGGGATACCTAAACCCTAAACCCTAAACCCCAAACCCCCAAACCCCTAAACCCCTAAACCCCTAAACCCTAAACCCCTAAACCCCTAAATATTGGAGTCTCTGGGTGCATTGTTGGCCCCCCCCCCCCCCCCACATGAGTGATTGCACCGGCCTGCAGCCCTTGAGACAGCCTCCCAGTTGAACCGGCACATTAAGAGAGCTAAAGGGTTTAGGGGTTTAGGGTTTGGGGTTTAGGGTTTAGGGGTTTAGGGTTTAGGGTTTAGGGGTTTAGGGTTTAGGGTTTAGGGCGAAGATGTATGATGTAAGAATATATAGTGTCATGGTACAAACAAGGTTGAAGGTCACCTAGTCTACTACTAAGGCCCTTCAGTCCAAACAAGTCTTGTCCGGAGCCTTCTCCTGCGCGTAGACCAAACTAAAAGTCCCGAATACAAAAAATCCCAGGAAGAAGACGTGTGGTAATCCAGGGCCCACTCCGGGGCCGCCGACAGAGCCTTAGGGGCCGAGTAGCCTAGCCCAAAAAAAAAAGTTAACCCTTTCAATTATGGTAGGATTATATATATATATATAAGCCCAAAAAGGTTAAAGGTTACCTACTCAGCTACTAAGGAGCAGGATTTGTAGCAATCTGAATGGCCTTTAGCACCGCAAGTTGGTTCCAAGATTGCAAGAATCCAAAAGGCCAGAGCCATGAGGACCGGCCCGCCAATCTTCGGCAAGAATATACTTTTCTCTTGGATGGAGCCTTCCCGCTGCATCTTCAAACAAGTGGCGATCCAGAAGGCGTCTGCCCACAGAAAGGCTGCGCTCATCACTGCGGCTTGCACGAGATCATCGCCATCTGAAGCCAGTGCCAAGACCTGAGTTGCTGAGTTCAGTTCATAAGGCCCAAACAATGTATACTTTCAGTTCTGAATACATGACCATACTATATCAAAAAAATTCAACAGTATACTCATTCAGCTACTAAGTGGCCAAAACAGAGGCACCGGCCCCGAACACGAAGAAGACCCAATTGAGAGTCCGCAGGGCTGCCATTTCGCGGTTGCCGGCCATCAGGGCTTCCTGGGTTCTTGTTTTGGGATTTTATTTGAGTTACCATAATGGGGATCTATAGTAAATAATATGGTTTCCTTATTATGGTCAGGGATTGCATTTGAGTTAATTACCATAATGGGGATCCACAGTAAATAATATGGTTTCCTTATTATGTTAACTTAAATTAAATCCCCTAAGAAGAACCCAGCTTCCCCAATGCTGGTTCCCAGAAAGAGACAGGTTCCCGCAGCGAAGCCCATCCACAACCGGGCCGTGAGCAGAAGCTGAGTCTTTGTAGTGCCAGTGCTGAAGCTGTGGGACACCGCTTGGAGAACAGCGGAGACGAAGCTGCAGAAAAAAAATATCGTGAGGAGCACTGGAACGGCACGCGTTCTCCCATCCTTCCTGGCGCCTTTGGCAACCGCGCCCAAATGCAACAGCATCAGGAAGGACATTGACCAGAAAGTGATGATGCTCCCTACATGTTGACCCGCATTTTCATATGGATCCAAGATCCACGAGTCGCCGACGAGACAGGGCTCCATCGCAGATGAATTCTGCATGTTCCGAGGTGAAAAGGAATATTTAATATTATCCATGGGCAACCCAGTTGCAGTGCTGTTCATATTACTTTAGCCACAAGCACGTGGGGATTTGTCTGAGAGACGCAGCCAAGCTCGGAGAGCACCAACTCGGGCTCTAAATCAAACAGCCCTGACAGTCGGTGTAGGGGGTTAGGCCGGTTTAGGGTCTTGGCTGTAGGCTTTAGGGTTGCTTAATGAGTATAGATTCTGCTGGAAGTATGCCTGTATCCACCTGCACAGCCAGAGAGTCAAGAAATAAGCCTAGGCTTGGACAATCTCTGGGCTTCAGTGATTCAGGGTGTGATGGTATATGATAGCATATAGTTTTAACGGGAACTATATCGGGATACTATTCGTGCTTCTTCCGACCTCTAAATCTCAGCCCTCTACCTTACAGTTGCAAAGGAATGACACGTGGCAAGCTGAGGTTCATGACTGAGGATCTTTAAATGCCGAGAGGGTTCACACATAGTGCCAGTATGGAACTCGGTCCAAACAGACCAACACAATTTCAATGGACCTAATTCCATAATAGTAGTATATGGGCCGACATAGTTTGTAACCATAGTCCATACAAGCCGACGACCATCGTTCGAAAGACTATACCCAGAGGGTCCATGTACCCGAATAGTAGTGGTTTAGTTTCCAAAATCCATGATCTGAATGGTTTTCGGGCCTTGAAATCCTACTATTTGGGCACTTGGACCCTTAGGGATACAGAATCAGACAGAACAAACCGTTTCTACTGGGTTCTTGTTAAGGGCATTTAACTTAAGCCTTATATTAAGGAACCTATATTATGTGCTCTAGATCCCTATTATGGTGGCTTAGCTTAAATCCCTTATTAGCAAGAACCCAGTTCTCGGCTTTGACGGGTACGGGCCGTTTGAGAGCCTGAGAACTAAGAGCCCACGGTTTAGGCCTCACGGTTTCGGGATCGCTACTTAGCACAGTTCCGGTTTGGGGCTGATAGTTTACCTAAACCCGCAAAAGTAGGTAAAATAATGGCCCAAGACCCATAAAAGGCTATTATTCTACATACTTTTGGGGTCCAGGTAGGGTTTAGGGTTAAGGGGTCTTTCCTGGATATAGTATTCGAACTGCATCTCTTGCTACTATTGTGGCGCTTATGGTGTTTCGGTTCTGATTTAAGGTATAGACTTGAGGGTTTACGGTCTAGGTCCAGGTGTTTCTTTGTGAGTGTCCATAAGGGGTTCTTTCTGGCGGTTCAGGGTTTAGAGTTTCGGGATTCAAAGTGTGCTTTAAGGGAATTTTGAGGGGTTCTGGAGGGTTTCATATGGTTGAAGAACCAGTAACCCCAAACCCAAAACCCTAAACCCCAAACCCTAAACCCTAAACGACTCTCTGAGGGGCCTCTCAGGCTCTAAGGTTTTCAGTGTCGAGGTTTTTATTTTGCCTTGAGTGTAGATTTCTGTCAAATCTCCTAGGTGTTAGGGACTTTGGTGTCTGTGGTTGATACGGTTTAGGGGTTTAGAGTTTGGGTTTGATCCGGTTTCGGGGTTTAGGGCTTAGGGATGTTTAGGGTTTAGGGACTTAGGCTGTCTCCCTATCTAGGCTTGTTAAGGCTCTGGACTTTTCGAGGTGTTCACTCAGATTTTGCTTGATTTCTTCGAGCCTTACAGTAGAAGCTAGACAGCTGGAACATCAATATGCTCATGCCCTTAAGGTTATAAAGTATAGCGGGCCGGTCCTAGCACTGATCCTCCTAAACCTATGGTCCAACTTTCTGGGGGTTCGCTGTAAGGCTTTGTATGGATTTAGGGCTGTGTGTGACCGTTCGGGGTCGGAGTAACTCCGAATACTGATTATTCCCTCGGGGTTCCCTGTCATAACGCAAAAACAATCTTGTTCTGAATTTAATTTATAAGGCACAGACGTTCGCCGAGCCCAGCCATAAACCTTAAACCCTAAACCCTAAACCCAACCCGATGTGCTGCCAACACCAAGCCCTTAACCCTGAACCTCGGCTTCCACTGCAGCCGAAGGCTTCCCCCTCCAAATCCGATACATGCTGAAGTCTATAGCCATCTACCGTAGGGGAATAGTGATTAGTGCTAAACCTTGGGGTTCCTGAAGAGAAGCTATACGTTGATAGCCTTATGAAACCCTAAACACCTCATAAGGCAAGGTTCAGGCTTCAGTTCCTAAGTTTGGCTTTCCATCACATCGGAGCTGGATCTTTTGTTTAGGATTTTGGTTTAGGGTTTAGGGCCAAAGCCAACGAAGATCCTGAAAAAAAGCACCTGGCAGTAGACCTCCGAGCAGGAGGAGGGCTTGGCTAATTTCCCCCTGGGTTCCTCCTGGTATCAAGGCGCCGGACTACCTAAACCTCAAGAACCTGCATGATTAGGAGTCTTTGTTTGATTTCCATAACAGGCTCCTTCCTTGGAAAGGTATGGGTTTTCTTTGTGTTGGTCTACGGTTCAGGGTTCGGCGTTGTTGCGGACGGTAACATCAAGGCCCTTCCTACAGACTCTACATCTAAAGCTTAAGCCCTAAACCGTAAACCCCTGAACCCCAAACACCTAAACCCCTAAACACCTCAACCCCTCAACCCCCAAACCCTAAACCCCTACCTAGGCATGTCCGAGTGTGAGTGCTGAAACCCTAAACCCCCAAATCTTACACCCCTAAACCCTGCGTGGCCACCAAGGCTGGATAGGGCAGCGGGCCGAGATGGGTCGGGAAAATAGCCGGATGTCCTCGGATCTATCTGCCGTGTCGATGCTGCTGAGGCGACCACCTCTGTTTCTGTTCAGGGTTAAGCGTTTTTAACAAAAAGGGTGGAGGGTGTTTAATTAAGAAGGGTTTAGGGTTGACGGCTTCCGGGTCTAAGAGCGCTTTTAGGGTAGAGTGTGGCACATTTCGGGGTCCCGGCTCGGTGTTGGGATGGTCTTTGGCAAGGCTGGAAGATAAACCCTAAACCCCAACCCTGCAATGCGGGCTCGTCCTTGCTAAGTGGGAGGGAAAAAACCCTGAACCCTAAGCCCCAAACCCTACAAACCCTAAAACCCGAAACCCTAAACCCCAAGCCCTAAGCCCCAAACCCTACAAACCTTACAAACCATAAACCCAAATCCGCAAGCCCGGAAAGAGGCGACAGTCAGCCCTCGACCCGAGCTCCAGCCCTTAGACCCGAGCTTGGGTTTTAGGGTTTGGGGTTTGAGGGTTTAGGGTTTGGGGTTTAGGGTTTGGGGTTTGGGCGTTTAGGGTTTAGGGTGACTGCCTGCCTTGCGCGAGTGTGCGAGTCGAAGTGGTCTCAAGGCTCTTAAGCCCTATCGTAAAACGGAACCTTCATTTAGCTGCTCGGATGTGTGTTCACCACTTTCAGTCACTGATTCGAACATTTCAGAGAATAGTTGGCCTAGAAAACCCAAGGCCATCACTACGCTGAGATGAATAGCAGAGCTCGCGGACCGGAGGGAGAACGGCCAAGCCCAAGCTGTACACCCTGAACACTTGCAAATGCAAGTGCCACAGCCTCAAGAAAATCTGACGTACGTCCCAGGCCCTATAGACCCTGTGAACCTCGAAACGTACGCCTGACCTCTAAGTTCTTTGCATTTGACACCCATTCCAGCATTCCTTACCCCAAAAGCCTCAGAGCAGCGCCGACAACAAAAGAGTGCCCGGAACAACCTTAACGTAAAGGTCTGTAGAATTAGTGACACTCCTCCGTATAGTGATCGACAATGACAAGGGAGCGGCCGCCCAAGTCCCTGTTCTAACTGTTTCGGACCCTGTAGTCTCAACAAAAACTCACAGAGAGGCTCATGAGCGACGCTGTCGTCGAGCTAGACCAGGCATTTGAGAGGGAACCGAGGGATGGATTGAGCTTCAGTGTCTTTGGGCCTCAGCCTTGCCCTTTATGGGCCATAGGTTTAGGACTAAATGCACTGCAGTTCCGTCTCAAAACAGATCAGTCTGCGGCTTCGTCGCGTCAGCGCTTGTGCAAAGTTAGCATGTAGAAATAAGGTTTCTGCCTAGTCTTGGCATAGTTTGAATGGTTTGCCTTACTGGGTTTATACTGGCTTATGCAACTTTTACTATCTGGTTCAGGGTTTCTTGAACACTTTCGGGGTGTTAGATCTTGTCAGAGGGTTTGTGCGTTGTAGCCTTTTGTGTGGGATTGGAGTGCCGGCTTCTATCTTCGATGGAACTTATCATCGTTTGTTCAAGCGGGTCGGCTTTTTGGGCCTGAACACCAAGTGCAGAATGTTGGGTGCTCAGACTCTGCAGTGGGGAAGATGGACCTGACATGGTTCAGGTGGACAGAGAGACGTCGCGAGTGAGGGGGTGAAGCCGAGCCAGAGTTTCAAAAAATATAGCTTGGATACCAAACACGGTCACCCAGAATCGGCAGCAGCACCAGCACTAGACCAGCACCGCCACCGCCACCGCCACCTGCCTGAGCGTATTTAGGAGTTCCAGACAAAAAGGGGACTCGAATGGAAGTAGCCGGCTACTGTAGCCAGTTGAAAATCACAGCCCGTAAACCAGGGACATTTAACTAAGAAGTCCTTTCAAAACCTCTCAAACATTCAGGGAAGCAGTAGTTTTAAGCCCTTATTAGCTTAAATCCCGAAAAAAGAAAAACCTGGGGCAGTCGAGGACCTACGTCTGCTTCGGCATTCGCCAGAACTCAGCGCAATGCTCATGCGCGACCGCCCAGGGTCCTCTCTAGAGGGCCTGGCTTTCACTGAGCTGCCTGGCCTCGGACTTCACGATGGAATAGGGCGTCGTGGTATTTAAACCCTAAGCTCCATATTCGCCCCTAGTCATGCAAGAGGGAAAGCTAGGGTTATGGCGGGATAGTATTCCCAATTGTATAACGGCCCACGTGCACTATCCATATGTAGTTCCTTGTCTTGGCCACCTCGCTTTTAACCAAAGTTATGCGCACCATAAAGCCGCTTAACCCTGACAAACCCTAAACCATCAACCTTAGACTCTAAACCCGAAAAAGGATCGCTCACAGAATAAAACTAAACCGTCAACCCTAAACGCAGGCTCGTCCTAGCTAGGTGGGAGACAGAGAGAGACCCTGTTCATCAAGACAAAAGCTCAGAACAGTAGTCAATACAGCGAGAGAAAACACAAACGGGATATATGAAGTACGCACAACAGTCAAAAAAAAAACATCCGGAGCTAACGAAATGGTAAGGGTGGAAGCGAAAGAATATACTAGTAATTCATCAATAAACACTGTTTAAGACGTATATACGAAGGACGACGATTGTCAGACCAAGAAACGCGAAGGAACTATCAATCGCATTGGAAGAGCTTAAGTGGGGATCAAGGGAATGATAATGTCAATTGTAGGTTAGGTTAGGCTGGGCTAGGCTAGGCTAGGCTAGGCCAGACGATGAGATGTGATGGGATGAGGTTGTAGATAAAGCAAACGGGTAGAGAGATCGGTAGTCAGGTAGGTAGGCAGCTAGGCAAATAGAAGGTAAATAGTAAAATAGATGGACAGGTAGACAGACGGATAGACAGAACGACAGATAGGCAGATAGACAAAAGGGGCAAAGAAGGATGGATAGATAGGCAGGCAGGCAGGCAGGCAGGCAGGTAGGTAGGTAGGTAGCTAGGGACGCCGGGTAGCTAGGTTGTGTAGAGACACAGATAGCAAGGCAGACAGGCAGGTAGATTACAGATCCGACAGGCCAGGAGAGTCAGAACTGGAAGGATGGAGGTATTGCTCGTCTTGCATGTAAATAGGATCCCTTGTGTGAACCCGTATGGAACCCTTAAAGTTTAAAAGGAACCCTTATAGTATTATAAGAACCCTTAAGGAACCCTAATAATAAGTGTGCGAGCCCTTAAAGGAACCCTTCTATAGACCCAAGCTCGACCGCTCCCAAAACGGACTGGAACTGAAACACGATAAGTCTCCGAAGGACCCCCCAATCCGGTGGGTCTAGGGTTTAGGATTTTTTTACATGTACTTGGGTTTAGGACAGTAGTTTTGTAGGTCAGTGTTTGGGCCTAAGCCCTAAACCCCCAAATCGTTGGACCGAGAGAGACTGTATGATTATTCCGTACTTGGACCTTCCAGGATGCAGACGCAGACCTTGCCTGAACGCCTCTACATTCTCTACCCATAGGCTCCAAAGTAGTTCCTTTTTTGGATTACCTTATCGGATCCTAAACATGAACCACAAAAAGGAACTACTTAGGGGCCTATGGGTAAACTTAAACCGCCAAGAGCCTCACGTTCAACATTCCGAGGTTCGTTCACAGCTCCGAGGCCACTAGGGCATGGGAGCTGTTGAAGAATCCGTCTTGTGTCTTGTCAGCCGGCCCGGACTCCCAGTGTTTTGCTGTTTTGATTTGGGGTGTTAGGCTTTCTATGGCTTTCTGATTCTACGGTTTAAGGATATATGGCTAATACAGGAAGTTCAGTATTTAGCAATCGCACACCGTTACAGTCCCTAGGTTTCTGTACGTTTGGATACCACAGCGCGTTTGTTGCGGCCCGAATGTCATGAGTTGCGGTTAGTGAGTGGTACTTAGGGTTCCTCTGCCACAGTCATCATCAAGGGCTGTCGGAACTTCTGGTGTGGTGTTTTTTTCGGGCTACAGCTTACTGTTTCCCTGCGTGACAGCAGGCTGCTGGGTAGTAGGGGTTCTGAGTTACAGCTTGTTCATGATAAGTCTTAAACGGCTTCACGCGAGGGAGATTCCAACTAAAGCAGGATCCTGTCAGAAGAGCCCTCTACTACATCGGTCGAGGGGTGTTGCATTGCCTCATTGAGCGATAGGGTTTTTCTCCTCATTTGGTTCATTACAAAGTAGACATCAAAGTATAACATGTAGTCTAACATAGCGGTATCATATAATATCATAGAACATATAGCATAGACTACAATACAATACTGCATGCAACACAACAGCAACCACAATAATAGTAACTATTATATTATCATAGTCATAATAGCAACAATAATAATAAACATAATAATATTAATAATAATGCTTGGGGACCACCATTTCCATGCGCGGGTGCGGGTTTTGACAGGTCTGGACGGTCTGACATGCCCGATGGCTGTCATTGGTTTACATAGGGTTACGGGTTTAGGGGCTTAGTGCATTGTAGTTGCGAAGTATTGACGTAGACTTTGGGCTCAGGGTGCAGGGAAACCATCAACCTCCATAAGCCCTGAAGCTCACTTAAATCCCTAAAGCCTAAACCGTTGTTGCGCTCAGGCCAGGGGACTTCCGCGCATGCGTTTCACACCCGGCTGGTCGACACGTTTGCCAACAAAGTCTGCGTCGAAGTCTTCCACGTGCAGGCCATGGTCGGACCTCTCTTTTCTGGGTTTCGGGTTTGGTTTAGGGTTTGGGTTGTAGTTTAGGAACCGAAATGCCTGTCTGTCAAGGGTTCTATACGAAGAGGTTCTCGGTTCCAAGGGTAGGATTCCGTTTTTGTTCATTCTGGAACTATGTCCCGCATCAGGTGTTCCTTGTGTTGCAGTTGCTGTTCCCGTAAAGTTCTAAAGTTTGCACGAAACCCTGTTCTAATTTGTTTCGATCCCTGTATCAAAGAGGGTTCTGCCCTAGCGGATGAAACTTAGATTTCAGGGTTTCCTCCTTCAGCTTTTGTGGCCACCCCTGCGGGGCTTTCACGCAACCCTGAACCATGAACTTTTAAGCCATGAGCCCTATACCCATAGGCTCCTTAGTAGTTCCTTTTTGGGATTACCTTATAGGATTCTAAATATGAACCATAAACAGGAACTACTTCGGAGCCTATGGGTAGATCCTGAAACGCCTGCATGCGACCCCTGATCTTAGGATTGAGAGGGGCCTAAGGTCCCCATGGGTTTCGGGTGTATTCGGGCTGCTGGACAACGTGGCCTGCTGCAAAAAGGTATGATTAGGATGCAGGTTCCAAACTTCGAGCTGTGAGCAGAACTTGACATGGCCTGCGTTTCACCAGGTTTGGGTGTTCGCTGCAGGCACCAATTCCCAACCAGCCAAGCTGATGTAGTTGATATTCGAGGCTGTCGGTTGTAGTAACAGTAGTTACGAAGCGATGTCAAAATCCTTCAGTGACTGCTCTGCTAGGCTTCGTGCCGAAATCGCACCTCAGTGGGCTGCGGTAGGCTTCATGTTAGCAGCTCCAGTTCTGCAGCCGTTTTGGCTGGAAAAGCACAGGAGCAGCCTTGCTTAGCTGTCAGACGTAGGGCGTCATGGCTCCGTCCCGACCCCGGGGTTCTCTTCATCACACGCTTTTGATTTAAGTAAGCTTGGTCTTCGACTATTTGTAATACTGTAAGCGTAGTAAGAATACTGTCATTGTTCTGAGAACTCTTCTGGTTCTGGCGTATTTTACGGTGACCAGGTTGCATACTTAACGTCTTAATCTTCGTCTTCAGGGGATACCTAGACCCTTAAATGTAGTACCTTTTTTGGTTACCTTAGTTTCTTATTGTAGGATCCTAACCATAAAATAGGTCATGCAATAAAAGGCACAACATTTAAGGGTCTAGGTATTGGGGAACCAAGGAACCTCAGCAGCTTTGGCCGCTGGCTCGGCGACTTTGGCTTTCCTCGGTGCCCGGGCACTGATGCTTTGTGCTATAGGTCCCTCAAACCCTTAAACCCTAAGTCCAGAAAGGAAACATAAGGGAAACATAAGACCAACCACGAGATCTGGGGTTTAGGCGTTAAGTTTCAGCCCCCCCCCCCCCGCTCAACCAAAACAGCTAAACTAACGCCAGAGCGGCTGGTACTTCAGTGATTGAGGGAGGTAGAGGGGCTCTGTAATAACGTACCCCAAACCCGTAATCAAACCCTAATCCCCGACTTGCTTGAGCGTGAGAGCGTAAACCCTATAAGCTCCTAATTAAACCCCAAACCCTAAACAACCTCAACTCTAAACCCAAAACCCCTACAATACAACCCTAAACCCTAAACCCCTATACCGAACAGCACTAAGGTGCCCAGGCCTTCACCGCAAGCCCCAGCGTGGCCGCCGAGGGCCGTCAAGCCTTGCGCAGTCGCGGTCAGGCCGGCGAAATAGGGTATGGGGTTTAGGGTTTGGGGATGAGGGTTTAGGGTTCATCTTTGAATGGTTAGGGCCTCGGGATCTTAGAAGGGTTTCTATAGCCCAGGGCGAGGGAGAGAGAGAGAGAGAGGGATGTAGTAGAGGGGCCTTAAAATGGGAATGGGTTCCTTTAAAAGTGTTCTATGAGAGTTACTAGAGGGACCTGGCTTACGGGCTTTGTATAGAGGCCTGGGCACTTGGACTAGGGTTTTGGGGTATGTTTTAGTGTGACTATATGCAGGAACCCTGAGAACTGGTCTTGGTATTTCCTCAGGTTGCTTTCACGCTTGAGATTCTATGAGGTGTTAGAAGAGTGTTCGTCAGGACTCAGCTGCACAGTCTAGGAATTTTTTTTGGGGTTTAAGGATTGGTTTGCATGTGGGCTTCAGCCAAGATGATTGAGGTTCGAGGTTGATAGACAAGATTGAGATTCGAGGTTTGGCTAGACGTGAGTCCAGTGGGAAAGTTAAGTTTAATGGTTCAGTTGCATGGGTCATCTATGTGGATCTTGATAGTTTTCCTCTGCGTTGATCCGGATTATGTAAGAGGCGCGGCAGTTCCTGTGGTGCCGTTTTTTTGGAGTCCCCTTTAGAGTCCCTGCTGCACATCGGCGTTCCGGTCCCCTTGTTACTTTTTTCAACCGGCCCATGAGTGAAACTACCTCCAACCAGATTCCAGTTTGTATACTGCTCATTGCGAAATCCGTACTTGAACTCGCAGGGGAGACGAGTCGAGTCATAAGTATCTCGTTGTAGTTTAATCTCACTATGTCCCCTGAGGTGTTTGCACCTTGTTACAATCACTTCCGGCGATTGCTCTAGACGGTCATTGTGCCAATGAGAGACCCTCCGAGACTTGTTGAGTTTACAGTAGCATCCTGACTCTGCCCGGCCAGAACTTCAGTCAACTGGCCTGGTTGGCTAAGTTTGTGGTGTGGAACCAAGGGAAGCACCATTCCCAACTTCTTAGGCAGCACTGACATGAGTCCCAAATCCGAAAATTTGAACACCATGGCAAACAAGAACTGTCAAGCCTAGAATTCCCAGAACACAAAACCCTAGATTCAAGACCCTAAAGCCTAAAGCCTAAAACCCTACACAGTGGTCAGGCGGGACCTCAGGCACGAAGTGCGTCTTCTTCCATCGTTTCCTTCGGCTCGGCTGCTGGGGTGCTTGCGCTGGGAGCCGCCGGCGCTTCGGCTGCTAGCCGGGCAAAGGTGACCCGGGGCGCCGTGCTGACGAAGGACGGGTTTAGGGCTCAAGGGTTTAAGGGAACTAAAGGGTGTAAGGGGCATAAACAATCAGTAGCCTCGTTCTTTGGGCGGCCTACTTTGTCCAGATTTATAGCATAGGGCGTTCGTTTGGGTTTGTAAGGGTGTGCACACAGGCCCAAGATCCCGAAACACAGCAGGAGTGCACCAAAAACCCGAAGCCCTCAAAATGTACAAGGCGGATAAAACACATTATAGGCTCCTCGAGAACCGGAAATATTGAAATTGTGAATCTGCGAGACTACTGCCGATGTCAAGCTGGCCGGCCGTGCAGAAGGCAAAAAGATCCTGAAACCCTAAACCCTGATAGACTCCTTGTGGGCACGACAAAATTCAGAAAGGTTCCGCCAAGGGTACTACGAAGATCCTGGAAGGGTACCATAAGGGTTCCTTCAAAGAAGGCTTTTCCTGAAACGAAGGACGATCAGGGCCGCTTCCCCTTCGGAGCAGCCTCTTACTCGGTGAGTTTGTACACTTTTTGAGGGCTTTGGGTTTAGAGTCTAAAGTTTAGGGAGTTTAGGATTTAGGGGTTTGTACTCTTTCGAGGTTTAGGAGTTACAGATATTTAGAGTTTACCCCGAAACCCTTGCACAACCGCTAACGAATCGCCTTATGGAACCTGGACCTTGTCCCTAAGCTTTCCATAATACGGTAAAAAATACGTTTTCTTTTGCTTTTACTTTAAAACGCGCAAAACCCCGAAACTCCCAAACTGAGCTCTAAATAGCCCTGAACTTCCAACCAACCCCCTAACCCCACTAAACACACACTAAACCCTAAGCCCTAAACCCCAAACCCTAAACCCTAGCAAGCCTCAGAGGCGAAATCGCAAAAACGAACAAAAACTGAAGCTGAAAGCTGCCCCCCCCCCCTTCTGATCTCAGGCCTGGTGCAGTGGCTCCCCTGGGCTTCTTGGGAGAAAAGACTTTATGGTGCTTAGGGTTTAGGGTTTAAGGTTTAGGGTTTAGGGTTTAGGGGTTTAGGGTTTAGGGTTTAAGCATTCAGGTGAAAGGGGTTATCTGTAGTGCTTTGGTGTTGAAGCACGGCTTAGGCAGGGGTTTACTTTTTGTGTTGAAGAGAGGGTAGGTTTTGGGGTAGTACCACCACTCTGGTGGTTCAGAGTCTGATTCTGGCTATGGGAAGCAGCTTGTTACTGGAACATCACTGCTATAGCAACGTCAGGAAGCCGAAGCCTTCAACCCTGAATCCACACAATATTCCACACCCCCCCTCCTCTCCAAAAAACCAAACCTACAAGTGCTCAGCCCCAAGAAACCTAGACCCGAAACGCCCCCAAAAGGCCCAAAAGCCTAAAGCCCGGAAAGCCTGAAGCCAAACCCCAACGGCGTTATACGAACCTAAGCTTCGGAGCCACGCCACTTGGAGGTTCATGGGTAGTTACAAGTGGGGTCTATGTAGGGTTCTTTGCAGGGTTCGAGAGGGTTTAGGGTCTAGGGTAGTTATAAGTGGGGGTACAAGTCCTCTAATATGGGTTATAACTATAGCTAGCCTACTTGTAACCCCACTTCCATGAAGTCACAAAAACCCTAAACCTTATTCAGGTAACCCTTTTCAGAGATCCTAAACCCTAAACCCTAAACCCCCTTACAAGAGATCCCTTTAAAGGAACCCTCCAAGTACTTCTGAGGCTTCTTCGACCCGCTGGGCTTCAGCAAAAGCGGATTGATGACCTTCCCAGGCAGGAGTTTTTGTATTTTTTTTCTCTGGCTTTTTCGGGTTTAGGGTTCTGGGTTTAGTCTAGGGTTTAGGGTTTTTGTCCTGCTTTCATGGGGTTTAGGGTTTGGGGTTTCTGCAGGGTTTAGGGCTTTCGTAGGGGTAAGTTAAGAAGTGTTATGGGTAGGTCTGGGGTTAGATTCAAAAGGGTCTTGCAACAGTCTTGCAAGATTCAACTTTCGATGTCTGAGTATTAGGGGTTTCAGAATTTGTACAGAATGTGTTGAGGAAGTCCTACTATAAAGTGGCATAGCTTTGCGGGGGCTATAAGGCTACACGCTTGGGTTTGTAGCACATCATGTTGAGTTTTGCACCTTACCTCCTTAAACCATAATTAATTCCACAAGTTGCCCGTGACGCTGCAAAAGCAAACACCTTCAGGTGACTCTTCGGGCTTCAATCACCTCCGAGCTGCGGAGATCAAGCAGAAAACTCAGTCTGATGCATCGGGCATCATGCTTTCTCAGTTCCCAAGGGATCCGATGAAGCCTGAAGGAGAATAGTGAGTGCAGGTCAGTACATGCCCACTTCGGGAACATGGGTATGGCATTGGCTTTTGCAGACTACGGTGGTTTCGGGGTCCTATGCGGGTTCTGTGTACATCCCAAACGCGGTTCCTAAGGCACGGCCGATTTGCCATGATGGCCGCGACGGGGTCCTTGTTTGCGTCGTTTGTGAAGCTCCCGGGATTTGAAGATGTGCCAACCGGATTGGCGGCCTTGAACACTACGAAGGGCCTGGAAGGTTTCTCTCTCCTTTTCTTCTTGATCGCGGGCCACGAGGCAGAGACAGCTACAACACCCCTAAATCCGGGCACACCCTTAATCGGAAGCCCTAAACCCTAGACCCCTAAACCCCTAAACCCTTTCAGGCCGTGACATGGAAGCCCGTGAAGGAGCCGGGAAGCTTTGGCGATCCCTTCAAGTGGAACCAGTTCACCTCGGAGATGCGCACGAAGGAGCTGAACAATGGGCGCATTGCTATGTCCCTTGGGCAAGAAGATGGCTGAGGGTTGTTGGTTTAGGATTTGTTGGATGGGCCTTTGGGATATTTCACATGTCGCTGTCTATGGGCGTATCTAGGGTTCTTACTTAGCATAGGCATAGGATGGCTCAAGGTTTCGAGTTCAAGGCATAAAGGGTACTTGGCTTTCGGGTTCAGGTTACGGCGTATATCACTTTGCAAGTAGGCAGAAGATGGACTTGAACCCGGAACCCATAAACCCTAAACCCCTGTAAACCCTAAACTAAACCCCATACTAAACCCACATTGTGGCTCAGAGAGCTGACGCTGCCATCCAAGGACCTGGTAGCCAAAACAGCCAAAATTCAAGATCATAAGGGCTCTATACTGGACACCTTGGGTGTATTTTCACTAGGTTCCTGAGTAGTACCCTTTTGCCCTTGTTATTTTGGGGGTCTCCTTATTAAAACCGAATACCAGGAAAAAGGGTACCCTTATTATTTAGAGGTCACTCAGGAACCTAGTGTTCATGTTACCCTGTCAGCAAGGTTTGCCATCATCGGACAAATCGCCGCCGAGCTCCAGACCGGGAAGGGCCCGGTGGAGCAGTTCACGGGCTGAGTCTGAGCTTTTTCTTTCCCTATAGAGGGCCCTTTAAGGGGCCCTTATCTCCGAGTCAAGGATCCTTATGGTTAGGCCAGAATGTAGTGCTGTTCTGGACTTGAGGGTTTAGGTGTTAGAGGGACTGCGATTTAGGGTTAGGACGTGTATCGGCTACCGACTATGTAGGGTTCTGGTGTTCGACTCTCTCTCTCTCTCTCTCTCTCTCTCTCGGGTTTAGGGCCTTAGGGCTCCGTATGCTGCACACCTTCAGGCGATTGCACAAGTCTTGATGATGCAAAATTAGGGTTTAGGGTTTAGGGCTCTCTCTCCCTCTCTCTCTCTCTCTCTGTCTCTCTCTCTCTCTCTCTCTCTCTGTCTCTAGAAGCCAGGAAGCTGGGTCCTGTCTCATAATTTTAATGATCGCCATTCCCCCTTGGCCTCAGCAGCATCTGCTTGGAGGATGGCAGTACACAAAAACGGCTATGTAAAGTAAGTGAAAGTATAGGAAAGCTCCCCTAGACGTAAACCCTAAGCTGGTTTTCAGTTCTTACGCATGGTGTGGGATGTTTGCGGCCTGCTATACAGGCGTCGGGGGTCACAGTAGTATTCTAGGTCAGAGACTCGGCGCTTTGTCGAAACTGGGGAAGTGGGAGGTAGCGTGTGATTCTACTGTCATCCTTAAGCCCTAAATCCTGAACCTAAACCCATCTAAACCCAAAGCGTCATCGATTCGTTTCGCCCCTGATCCTGCAAGTGATGCTTCTGGCCTCTCCAGTGTAGGCTTTTTGACCAAATTCACCTCGCGAACGCGGAGAAAAGCAACACCGGCGATCCCCTCGAAGTGGTTTCTTCTTGCCGGGCCTCGGGAGCGACGTTTAGGGAGAGTGAGTGTGAGAGAGAGAGAGCCATAAACTCTAAAACCCTAAACCCCTAAACACAAAAACCCCTAAACCCCTAAACCGAGCCTGAAATCTCTGACGGATAAAGCCGTATGCAAATTACCAGCCCTCAGAGCAGACTCAGCATTAATCCTGCTGCAGCCACCCCGACTCCCTCCAAGAAACCCGCTGACACAACTCAGGGCCCCTTGCCCGGTCGCAGATGCTAATAGAAAGACGACACCCCGAAGCTCCCGAGACCCGAAATCCGAACTCCTAGAAACCCAAAGACGCAACACTCCAAGTCCTTAGCCAGTCGCCCCTCCTAAACCCTAAATCCCCCCGAATCCCCCGGCCCGCATTAGACCCTAAACCCTAATTAAACCCTAAACCTGAATCCAAACGCAGGTCGTGAACTCCGAGGGGGAGATCAGACACCTGCGACCCGGCTGCGATTTTTGCAAGCCTCGATCTGCGCCGCAGATACAGTTTCGGGTTTGGGGTTAAGCGTTTAAGAATGCTTCTTTGGGGTATATATGACCGTATGGTGATATCAAGGAGCTGTATTATTGGCAATTTTTGATATTTATATTGGTCCCTGCACTATACCAATGAAGCTACCGTTTTTGGGTTGCCTTATGGGATCCTTTGTATAAGATTGGTTAAGCCATACAAGGAACTACAATGGAGACTACAGGTAGGGCTGAACCCAAACCTCTATGTCCTATACGTTCGAAGGTGTGGGGCCTATAGAATTTGATGTTCTCCTGATGTGTTGGAGCTTTCTGGGTTGAGGCTTATGGTTATGTGCAGAGAGTTATGTTAGGGCTTTGGCCGCATTCAATAAACCTTAAATCTTAAACCCTATGTTAATTGAGCTGCATCCTCTAATGCTCTTATGGAACCTCGCTTGTGAGCATAGTCCTTTACCATGCGAGGGGGAGAACACCCTATGGTTTCGAAACGAACGATCCCCTGGCGCTCCAGGGCTGATGCATGCTTGGGCGGCTAGGTTTGTTGGCGGTCCTGGTTATGGCCGACATATCAAGAACCCGGAGGAACAGAACTGCACCCATACGGTTGATGATATGAATCCTGCATTACCCATAATAAGGAATATACCATAACTCCCATAGTTTACGGCCCTTAAGGAAATGCAGGACTTATATCGTCAACAGTAGGAAGGGACATACCGCGTCATTCTCATAGTCTAGGGCCTCGAGGCATGTCAAACAAAAGCAAGCACAGCAACCATGAACTGGTAGTCATGAACTACGCAATGTAATGTCAACACCTTCTCAACCAAACAAAATCTACAAGATACGAAAACACCCAATGCAGTCTTGTTCCAAACTAGATGGTTCCTAAGGCATCACCCTAAACCCTCCACCCAAGATTTCTTTCCTCGACCCTTTTTGAACAAGACTTGAACACCAAGGCTTGGCCTACGAGATTTCACGGACTCCTCCTCCCTGTCACTCAGAGACGAAGGATGGCCTTTGTGTTGATCTGTTTATTGGGAGTGGTGTGTGTTGGGGTGGGGTAGGGTGGGGTGGGTGGCGGGGTGTTGGTAGGGCTGTAGATGATCTATGTGCATTTACTCACACACACACACACATATATATATGTATCTCTGTGTGTGTGTATATATAGATACATGGATAGATAGATACAGATCGGTAGAAACAACTAGATGGGCACGTAGACTGGCAATTAGTGGTTCGAATAATTATTGATTAGACTAGTTGGGTTAGTGAGGTTGGATACATGAGGGGGCCAGACAGATGGACAGATAGATAGTTTGATAGTTGGCTTCGGGCGCTGTAGGTTGAACAAGACTGGGTTTTAGTAGAGCTTGTTGTCAGAATTGCTATAGGGTTTTGAATGAAGGCATAGGGTCTAGATATGTCTAGATATTTCAGGGTGTCGTGTTTGATTGATTTGGAGGTAGGTGAGGTCGTTCTATGGATTTGACAAGGGCAACAATAGGTTGCTCGGGAGTTTTATTGTGGTTCAGCTGAAAGTGGAAACCGTTGTAAGGTGTCGGTCTTCGGCTTTTTTTTTGTTTTTCTTTTGTGGCACTGCTGTATTCCGATTTGTTATGAGCATGGCCACCATTGGATGTATGCCGCTATTCTTGATGCGTTGCTACCGGGGATTGGGATTAAGCCAAGGGTGAGCATGGATGCAGTGTCGAGGACAGTTAAGGTGGTGATAGTGACGACCATGAAGATGGGAGTGTAGATGGGGAGCCTCGGCGGTGATTCTCATCATGATCTAGTGCCTTTGTGCCTTGCCGTCAACTTAATCATGGGTCCCTTGGTTGTTGACGAAGCAAGAAGGTTGTGCTTGTTTCGATGCTCACGTCGATGATGTTGCTGATAGTAGAGACGATAGTGATGAAGACGGCGGGGATGTGGCGGAGGTTGCGGGGACGGGGATCATGACACAGATGACATTCACGGATATCAGCGGCGATGTTGAATATGTGTCAGTTGTTGACAATGGCGACAACGACAACGACGACGACTTGGTGGTTGTGGGGAGTGGCGAGGATGGTGGTCGTGGTGGTGGTGGTGGTGGTGGTGGTGGTGGTGATGGTGATGGTGGTGGTGGCGGTGGCGGCGGTGGTGGTGGCGGCTGTGGCGGCGGCGGGTTGTTGTGACGAGGTTGATGTTTTGGCGGTTGTTGCTCTTGCTGTTGCTGTTGCTACTCTGGTGTTGCGGGATGGTGCTGTTGATTTTCAAGAGTTATCGTTATGGGCGGTGGCAGCACGGATTCTGGCACAAGTACTGCAATCGGCCACCTTGTCCAGGATACTCAACGGCCAAAGGGATTCAGGCTCTTGCCCGTAGCGAAATGCTCGCTGTTTAAAGAGTACAGAGCGGACTTCTTCCTCACATACACCATTTGAGTCCACGTTGTGGCTGGCCAGGCGGTTACATAAGGGCGGCTTCCTTGATTCAGGTCAAGGAAGACTCCTAGCTGCGCTGCCTGCCACATACGAGAGAGACTGCAGGCACTAACATGCCCTAGGTGCTATCTTTTACAATGGTGGTCGACTCGATGTCCCAAACCTAGAGCACCATGCAGCAGTCCGACCCTCACAACTACAGGTCGGGTGAGCGGGCCACAGACGCGATGGATACGTCCGGCCCGACGAGTCCCGCACCTTGTCTCATCGTGAGTTCAAGTCAGCCGTGATGTCCTGTGGGTTCCTGGGGGCATTGTTCTAGCAATACTAAATATGCAGGACTCAACGCTTAGAACAGCGCTTTGGGTTCTTCATAGTATAATGATAATGCCCCCCATGCGCTGAATCCTTGTGCGAGTGGTGAGAGCGTAAAGCCTAACCCCGAATCGCCAGCGTTACTACTTGCATTGCGATGCTTGCCAGCTGAACCTGGCAGATGGCAGCTGCTGAGCGGCGCTGCTAGGTCCTGGTCGTCGTAGTAGTGGTGGTGGTAGTAGTAGTAGAAGTAGAAGTAG
>CAJNJA010017754.1:0-10847 GCA_905231915.1 Symbiodinium necroappetens
CTGTTACACTTCTTTGTGGGCTTTTATCTCCCTCACTCCGTTCCTCCTCTTACACCTTTACACTTATTCCGTTCTATCCCACTGACTCCCATTACATTAAAGGTATAGTGTGAGTGGTATAGGAGTAGGTGGCATGGTTCATTTCTATAAAGGTAAAGTGTGTCCTTTAAATATTAAATAAACCATGCGTGTAACAGCCAAGTGCTCTATCCTTACCACCTATACCCTGTCACATATTTCCTTTGGCTAATTCACTAATCCATTCCTCCTTTCTACCTGTTAACTTGGGTCTTTTACTCCTCTTTCCCGTTTGCCTGGTGAATAGGGGTAAAGGGTTCGTGTGTTCTTTGTTCGTTCTATTTCAATGCAATGTAACGGAAGTGAAATGAAGCGAGAATAGAACGAACAAAACAAACACACGAACCACGCTCTCTTTCCCTTCCACTTTCGCTCACTTATTTCATTCACGCTTCACTTCATTCTTCGTTCCATTGTAATGAAATAAGAGAAGCGAAAGGAAGGGAAGTGGAGCGTGTACTTTAGACTTACAGGAATAAGAGATGAAGAGAGTCTTTTGTTTACTTATTTTGTTTAATTAAACGTAACGAAGAGGCACGGTTTAATTTAAGCAAAATAAGGAAAACAAAAGAGGAACGGCCAAGTGCTCAGGGGCTTTGTGTCCAATTGAATTAAGAAAAAACAAGGGAACGCATGTTTTTCTTTAATTCAATAAAACACAAAGGGAAAAGGGCTAAATTTAATTATAAATGAACACGCTTCCGCTCATTCCTTTCGCTACATTGTTTCATTTAAATAAAATTAGCCCTTTTCGTTACGTTCTTTCACTTTGTTCACTCACTTCACCTTTGTAAGAATAAAGCACACGCTTCGTTTGTTTTAATTAAATTAAATCGTGCCTCGTTCATTCTTCACTCCGTTACACCTAATCCCTGCATCTGCCGATTCACGTCTTGTAAAAACTATGTTCAAGGTTAGAGTTTTCGGCTTGTGGGGTTTAGGTTTAGGGTTTATAGGGCTTAAGGCTTAAAAACTTAAAGGTCCTGGGCTTTGGGATTTTTTGGTTGGGTCTCGGGTTTCCCCATAGCCACTGCCTCCACAGGACCTCTAGAACAGCCCCTACACCAGAAACCGTTGAACCACCGAAGACCCCTAGAAACAGCAGAAACAAGTGGGTAGTTCTCTAAATTGGGGTCCCTTTTGGGGTCCTTTTTATAAAGAGTGCCGTACTAAATTGGTGACCTAAAAAGGGACCCTAATTTAGAGAACTACCCAAGTCCAAAACATGCACGAAAAAAACCGGGGAAGCCACCTCGAGGTTCGCATAGGGCCCATAGCAGGAGCCGTCTAATCCGGCGGGCTCCAAGTGTTCCTTGGCTCGTCGATTAGAAGTGTTATAAGGCATTTTGTGCGGCTTCGGCTTCAAGCGGTGTTGAGTTCTAAACCCTAAACCCTGAAGCCCTAAACCCTAAACTGCTAGTGGAAGGGGGGCCAGGGCAAAATGCGGCTCCGAGACTTTGGGTCTACATGGAGGAAGCTTCTGTATGTTCAGAAATCCCTAAAACCCTGAACCCTGAAACCTAAACCCTAAACCCTAAACCTAAACCTCAACCCTACACCCTAAAACCTAAACCCTAAACCTAAACCCTGAAACCTAAACCCTGAAACCTAAACCCTGAAACCTAAACCCTAAACCCACAAATTTAATCCGTGGATTACAGGCTATCAAAGCTAGTGAGAAGGCTTTCGGAGACGGGTGAAGGGGCTTAGAAGTTTAAGTTTTTGTGAGCCCCTTTTTACCCAAGCCCTTGCTCCTGGACTACAGTAAGGGTTTAGGGTTTAGGGTTAGGGTTTAAGGTGTCACGCAGAGCCAGACAAAGCTTCAGATGTTTATTTCGCCAACTTGCTCCTAAACAAGAAGCCTCAGGTCAGAAAGGTTTAGGCCGACTGATTTTCCAGCAAAGATTACGTTGCTTTGTATACACAGGTTGTCAAACAGGATACAGACACCCCGGCACCGTAAAAACCCCTGAACTTCAATAATAAGACCAACTAGGCTACTGACAACCCAATGGCAACTTGCACACGACGCTCAACCCTGATCTCAAGTAGGGCCTGATGTCCGCCTCACGCCTCCCTTGTGAACTGCAAACCTCCCTGATTACAGCTTCGGCTGCAGCTTCGCGAAGCCCTCACGTGGGGGCTTTGGGTTAAGGAGGTTTGCTTCGATCTCCCCACAATCATAGCAAAATACCCACTGTTGAGCCCTGCGAAGGTTAAGGGCTGTTCCACGCGCCCTTGCTGCTTTCGTCTGACCTAGCCTTTCCGGGCTTTGGCTTCCTCCCGGAATACTTTCTCCAGATTTCAGGCTTAGGGTTTAGGGTTTCGGTTCCTGTCTGGGTTTAGATGTCCCCGCCCGCTTTGCAGACGAATGGCGGCGAAGATCCGGCTGAGAATTTGGAAATGGGCCACGCAGCCCACTGCTTCATGCCTCTGAGGGTTCCAGGCTCCGTTCCCCGACCCCCGGAAGGATCTAAAAGGGATCGTTTTACAGGTTCCTTTAAGGGTTTGATAGGGCACAACCCTAAACCCTAAACAGGGTCATATCAAGTTTTTAAAAAGGAGGGCTCGAGGCTTGCGGGCATAACTAACGAGAGAGACTCTAGACGCCTTTTTGAAGAATCTGAAAAATAGAAACCACCGGAAAAGCATGGCCCAAAATACGTGCCTTAAGGTTTCGGCGCTTTTCTTTTCTTTTTTTAGATTCGACCCTTTAATTTAAACGGTTCTTTGTAGGGCCTTTTGCGTTTCTTTTTGGGATCCTTCGAGGATCTTTTAAGGATTCTTTTGAGGGTTCCTTCAAAGGATCTGGGTTATTTGGAACTGAGACGTCGGGGAGCTGGCCTTCCTCCACCGTCTCTTTGTCTTCCGACGTCTGGACAAATTGGGGCATCTCCAGGACGCCCCCCGGCGGAAGCGGAGCTCTGACTGGGCCTCCGGAGGAAGTTCGTCGTCGATGCAACTCGTCAGCAACAACTTACATGCAGTTGCCGAACTTAAAACCGAAACCCTAAACCCCATAAACCCTAAACCCTAAACCAAAGGGTTTCGCCGTAGTTTTGCGAGCAGCGCTTGGTCTCGCTGCTGCTGCATTGCAGTGGCTCGATTGTGCATCAGCAGCGCCAGGTCCAGCAGCTAGGACAAACAAACCCCTGACAAGTCCAAAATGGGACTTTCCGAAAATTAGGGTACCTTATTTTGGGGTCCTTATAATAAGGATCCTACTATTTAGGGTACTATATTAGGGTCCCCTATTTCCGCAAGCCCCCAAATGGCACTTGTGACCAGACCAGTTCTGCAACTCAGCCAACTCTGCTGTAGCGTGCAGAATGCCCTCCATATCACAGCTGAAACCTACTCCCAGCCAGGCCCTTGACGTGCTCAGGCTCTTTGTGGCCACACTCCTCTGCTTGTTCATTGGTAACGGTGCCCCAAACCCTGAATCGAAACCACACCTTGGCAAGTTGAATCCTTGTAACCCTCCAACCTGAACACCCGGGTGCCAGAGCACAACCATGAGGGGGAAATACCTTTGAGCCCTTGGGACGAGTCGGGTTATTGTCGCGGCGCTGCCCCCTAAACCCTAAACCCCTCAAGCTAAGGCTTAAGGGGGACTCACAGCTGGTCGGGGTCGCCGAAGCGCTGTCGACTCGTCAAAATTCACGGCGACGTGGCTCAAGGAGGAATCTTATTAGGCAGTTGGTTAAGGAAGATCCCTCAAATCATATTATGCAGGACCCCTCTATACTTCAAGGTAGGCCCCTGAACCCACCAAAAAGCCCAATTTTTTCAAGGACTCATAAGGAAATCACGACAAGGAACCAACACGCAAGGTAGCTTCTTTACTGAATTCAGGAGTTTTGGAGTCTCCGAGCACAGTGCGCCAGCCCTGAGCCAGACCCTTGGGTTTAGGGTTTAGGAATGTTTAGGGTTTTAGGGGCCCTGAACCGATACTCTAAGCTTTGTGGGGTTTAGGGTAATTAGGATTTAGGGTAGTTAGGGTAAGTACGCTAAGCCCAAGCCCAAAAACCCCAAAAGCCCTATATGCTATCCTTATTATAGCACCCCCTGGACCCTAAACCCTCGTGCCTAAACCCTAAACCCTACCTTAACCTACCAAAACCTACTTTTTGTTGTAGGGTGCCTATAAATTCATTCGGGTTCATAACCAGAACCTATCAAAAGAAGTGTAGGGTTTGGTAGTTTACTCTAATTCCTAGACCCTAAACCCTAAACTCCAAACCCTACTTCGAAAGCACCCAGAATCCTGGAAGGGCCACTGAAGCCCCGGGCGGCTGGTCTCGAAGCCAAGTAAACAGCCTTTGGGGGTTGAAGGCTTAGGGATTATAAGGGCTTGCGGCTTGGGGTTAAGGGCTTATAAGGGCTTGTTGGGGGTTGGGGTTTAGGGTTGAGGGCTTGGAGCTTGGGGTCTGGGGTTTGGGGCTTAGGGCGTTTTGGGCTTTGGGGTTTAGGGCTCAGCTCAGGGCTCGGGGCGTTGGGGTTTAGGGTTGAGGGCTGGGGGCTTGGGGTTTAGGGCTTGGGATTTACCAGGATTCCCCAAGTGCCCTTTGATAGAGCGCTTACGGTCCTTAATAGTGGGTATTTGGGGCATATTCGAGGGTAGCTGGGGGCTCTAGCTAAGGGTTCGGGTTTAGGGCGGGCTTCTCCGAAACTCCCACAGCACCTGATGAGGCACACAGAGATCTAGGATCCGTTTTTTGTCGACCCTTCAGAAAGGAGTGTTCATTAATCATGGTCTACATTATTCAAGGTTAAGTTTTGCGCAATTTTGGGTTTCTGCGCGTTCCTGGCCCTAACCCTAAACCCGAAAATCCTCCACCCAAACCCTAGACCCTAAACCTTGAAACCCCAAACCCTGAACCCTCTATCGTGCCCTCGGAGGCTTGGACATCTGGCCTAGTGGCGAGCCTATCCCGAGACGCAAGGAGGGCAGAAAAAGGGCCTTGAGCCTTTGATTAGCATGAGAATAAAAGATAGCAGCAGCAGCAGCAGCAACAACAACAACAACAAAAACAACAACAACATTGGGTAAGGCTGCACTGGTGATTGTTGCTAGTCGCACTTATATGCCATAGTTTTGTACCAAATCCAAATCCTGAGTGTTCCAATGTCGAAGTAAGAGCAGACCACAGCCAGCTCCCTGTGGGGTTCTTGGCTTCGCCCCATGCCATCAAGTCACACAACTGCAGCGAAGCAAGAGTATTGCACGATGGAAACTATGCACAGCGAGACCAAGCATGACGTCACAAGCTGTATTGCAGGTACACAATCTGGCGTCCCAGATTGCTTCACAACACTTCTATCACCGTCTTCATTGGGCAGTGGATGATAAAAGGCCCACTGCCCCTCTGCTGTAATACTGTTGGCAAGTACTGGGTGAAGTCGACTCCCCGGAGAACCCTTAGTTTAGCTGTCAGGGTGCAACAACAACAACAAAGACCCCACAACGTGGGGCGAAAACGTATCTTTATGCTCGAGTCGCACTGGTCCAAGGTCGCATCAAGTGCATCATCTGAAGATGTTCATGCGCAAGACGCTCCATGTTCCGCAGTCAGACGAACAAACTCGATGAAAACCAAACGATGCAAAAGTAAAACGGAGCTGAGCTGAGTGACATGAATCCAGCTGCTTCTCAGGCAAAAACATGATCACAACATATGAGCAAAACTGCAAGATAAAGATCGGCACTCAGAAGCAAAGCTTAATATCTTACGGCAGTGTACAGGAGGCTCCAGGCTGGAGCGAGGTGTGAACCTGTTCGACGAATGTATGGTGTCGGGAGACTCCAGGCTTCTGTCGGGGAGCTGAACGTGATGTTTGAACGTCAAGACTGGCTCTCTGAAGTTCGTGCCTGGCACCACAACGCTAAAGCTAGTACGGATCAACCAAACACGGTTATACCTCCTGTTGCTGACCGCACGTTCTAGTATGAGCAAGGTAGTGAAGGGCATAGCGGCATAACCCTTTTCCAGCCGTCCATTATGTCAATCAGTTATGGAACAATCCACGACAATCTGTCAGCACGTTGTATATCCGTAAGAGGATTCAATCACGACGTTGTCGTCCACGCCAGGGTACGGATCACAGCACACCACATCCGGGCGCACCGGCAAGGCCACGATGGCCCAACAGCATTGGGTAAGGCTGCACTGGTGATTGTTGCTAGTCGCACTTATATGCCATAGTTTTGTACCAAATCCAAATCCTGAGTGTTCCAATGTCGAAGTAAGAGCAGACCACAGCCAGCTCCCTGTGGGGTTCTTGGCTTCGCCCCATGCCATCAAGTCACGTAACTGCAGCGAAGCAAGAGTATTGCACGATGGAAACTATGCACAGCGAGACCGAGCACGACGTCACAAGCTGTATTGCAGGTACACAATCTGGCGTCCCAGATTGCTTCACAACACTTCTATCACCGTCTTCATTGGGCAGTGGATGATAGAAGGCTCACTGCCCCTCTGCTGTAATACTGTTGGTAAGTACTGGGTGAAGTCGACTCCCCGGAGAACCCTTAGTTTAGCTGTCAGGGTGCAACAACAACAACAACAGTAACAACAGCAATAATAACAAGACAAGAACAATAGCAGTCACAAAACAACAACGGTAACAGTAACATTAACACGAACCAGAACAATGACACGAGTAATCATCATACACATAGCAATACTAAGAATAGCAACTGAGTAGCTTCAAAGCATGATAATTAAAAAAACCTTCAACAACAGAATGCTCGTAATCATGATCGTAATAAAATATTGTGATGAAAGTCAGAATGGGGATCCGTGAATGGGTTTCGGAAAAAGTGTCGGTAAAGATTCAATTAGAAGGGCGTGCTTCAAATGCGCTGTTTTGGGGATTTAGGGTTAGAGTTCGGGAGTTACAAGGACCGGCAACCTTAGCTGTCAGGTCCTTGAGCACCGGATATTGAAGGTGTAAGGGTGGGTAGGTGGTGAGTCGAATATAGGGGCCTTCATACTTTTGGGGGGTCGATTATAGAAGAAGCAGAGTCATATCAGAGCCCTGAAACATAATCTCACCAGTCTTGCCGTCCCTTCCAGAATCAAAGCGCTTAGGAACCCCAAACCCTAAATCCTAACGCGTCTACACTTGCGGTTCATTACTTTTTGACGTGGACAGGAGCAAAAATGCATCGCCATCTCTTAAGCCCTAAACTGCTCGCATGTTTCGCCCTCACGGAATGCTTCAGCACATGCTACATGACGAGTCCATCAGTCCTGTAAGGGTTTCTTTAGGTGTACTTTAATTCGTTTAGGTGTCCTTAGGGGATCCTCCAAGGTCCAAGGGGTCTATTTAGGGGATCCTGGGGATCCTTTAAGGGGTCCATCAGGATCAACATCGCCAGCATTGAACAAGGCGGGTTCCTCACCATTCTTCGCAAGGTTCCGAAGAATCTTCTCGCCCGATGCATCAAGGGGCGAGCACGCCAATCTTGCTGGATGCGGCGGCATGCGCATCTCTTCATGGACAGGAAGGCAACGCATCTCGCATCTGAAAGCGTCTCAGTCCTCTTCAACTTGCTCGGCTTGGATGTGACGGTGTACCGAAGAAGCACTATAGGGGCGGGCTGCAAGCCTCAAGGTTCAAAGTGTAGAACGTAGGCTGCTGCAAGGCTGCTGCAAGGACCTGATTACTTGCAATAAGGTTTAGGGTTTAGGGTTTAGGTTTCGGGCAAATTGCAACATACAGGGGTCATGAAGGAAGGTGACCATTAGCTGTTACTCAGACCTCAGTATCTCTCTTCTTCAATAACCAGGCCCAAAAAAGTTTCAACTTCTTAGTGTAGGGCCGGGTAGGGCTAATATATAAGGCCAACAAGTTTAAACTTCTCCCATCGGCTACGTATCTAAACCCTAAAACCCTAAACCCTATAAACCCTATATACCCTAAAACCCTAACCCTAAACGCCCTAAACCCAAAACCCTAAAACCCTAAGGTCTACGAAGCAGAAGCTTGGTCTGGCACCTTTCAATCCGGGCATCGACACTCTCGATGCTTTCGACCTCGACATGGGTAGTTCTCTAAAGTAGGGTCACTTTCTGGTGTCCTTTTATAAGGGTGCCGTACTATTTCGGGACCTCAAAAGGGACCCTAAGTTGGAGAACTACCCACATGCGCCCTCTTCGGGGTCCGCGGTGTTTGGGTTTGAGGGGCTCAGGAGCTAAGGGATCTTTAGGGGGCTTAGGGTTCAGGGGTTTGGGGGCTTTTGGATCTTAGGGGTCTTATGGCTTCGGGGTCTAAGGTCTTTTGAGTCTTCGAGGTCTTAGGGTTTAGGGGTTTAAGGGCATTTGGGTCTTAGGGGTCTTAGGGTTTCGGGGTTTAGGGGTTTAGGGGCTTTTGGGTCTTAGGGGTCTTAGGGCTTTAGGAGTCTAGGATCTTTTGGGAGCCTTAGGGCTCGGGGTCTAGGGTCGAGGGGTTGATGAAGGAAGATACCTCGTCTTCAGCCCGACGAAGGGAAAACTGCAGATGTCCCAATGGGTCTTCTTAAAGTCTTGCGGTTTACCCGAAACCCAAAACCATAAAGTTTAGGGTTGAGGGTCGTAGGTACAGGATAGCCATGGCGTCAAGCTCACGAGAGTTTTGGCTGCACCGGACTCTAAACCTAACGGTTGAAGCAGGGTTGATATAAACACATACTCTAGACCCCAAACTCCTAAGCCCCTAAACTCCTAAGATTTCATTCTGGCTGGAGGAATACGGGAGTGCGGGACGCGTCTTTTGAAACCTGCAACTTCATGACAACACGTCCAGTCTGCAGCTTCACTGCCAGGGTCTATGGTTTAGAGCTTTTAGGATTAGGGTTTCGAGTTTCGGTGTAGGAGCCCAAACATGATGACGAGCCTATGGAACCCTTAAAGTTTGCCGTAAAGGAGCCCTCATGAAAGGAATCCGTCACATAGAGCCCATTTAGAACCCTACAAACCCCCCGAGAGCCCAGATTTGTCACTAAACCCTAGACCCCTTAAACCCAAAGAGCCCGACGACCTCGGTTCCCATAAAGTAGTGGCCTGAACTTTAGACCACATTGCCTCTTAAGTGTTCCTGAAGGGCTTCCTTTGAAGAAGCCCTTAGAGGATTCCGAAAAAAGAGCTCTTAGAGGAGCCCTTAAAGGAGCCTTCACAGGGTTTTTGTGGAAGCTACCATGCTTCAGGCTTCGTAAAAAGGGGTCTGATTCGATTTAAAAAAGGTTTTAGGGCCATACGTCACTATGATGAGATTAAGGACTGTGGAGCGAAAACAACAACTGTTTATACTAGGTTCCTGAGTGACCCCTAAATAATAAGGGTACCCTTTTTCCTCGTATTCGGTTTTAATAAGGGGGCCCTAAGAAAAAAGGGCAAAAGGGTACTACTCAGGAACCTAGTATACACCCGAAACCCAAAACCCTAAGTCATCGATGCTACAAGCGCACCTTCCCGGGCCCCAGCAGTTCATCTGCACCGGGTGGCACCTGCTCCATCATCAGCTCAGGGCTCAGGGCGTGCAGGAAGAGGGGTTTGAAGTTTAGGGTTTTAGGATTGAGGTTCCGAGGTTCTTCAAATTGCAAGGTTTATGGGGTTCAGCGTTTACAATGCCACGAACAGACATGGACTACACTACACCTACCCTAAGAGCCCAAGTATGTAACAATCATATATTCTCCCCAAAACGAACCTACGGGTAACCCAAATTCCTAATTATGAGGGCCTTTGGACTCAAGCCCACTGCAAGCCGTTATGAGAACCCTTAAATCCTGATCTGATGACTAAGTCCTTTGAACCCTAGGGGTTACCATATCAGGAAAGCACTGCATACACAACGGCTCAAGTTGAGACTTAGGCCTTGGGGGCTTTAGGGTTTAGGGCCACGGTTTAGGGTTTTTGGGTTAGGGTTTAGGGTTGGGATGTTTGTTAAAATTTAAAAAGCCCTTTTCCTTGCCTGTGCGCAGAGGCCCCTTCGGGCGGGCTGTTGTTAAGCCGACTAGCCTTCACCGAGCTATCACTGTTTCACGATCATGGTTTCAATCTCAGCTGCGACATCGCTATCCACTTCCTCATAACCCAAAGCCTAAACCCTAAAACCCTAAACCCTAAACCCTGTTTGTTCCAATTTGTGGCACCCCTCTCCTGGGATCTCCTTCAGGTAGTCCTCCATGAAGTGCTTCCCTGTTCCCACTCTCCACCCTGTTCGGGTGCTGCTGCCTTCGTAACTGTTCTCGGCTCTCGTCGAGGCCAATGGGTGTCGTTGGTAGCCCTGATTCCTCGGCCTCCTTCAGGTAGTCTCCAATGTAGTGTTCCCCTGTTTCCTCTCTCCATCTTGTCCGGGTTCAACTGTCCCTGTGACTTGGATTTCGTCGAGGTCGGTACTTTTGGTGGATGGCCCTTCTGTCGCGGTATTGGGGTCATCCCGAGGCCCTGTGCTCCCTGCCCATCGTGGTTCCCGTTCGTCTCCATCTGGTCCGGGATCGTGTCCAGCCCCTCCTTGTCGATCTGGAAGAAGAATAGCAAGTCTTCCCCGTAAATGTTACGGATGGCCTGATCCGTCACCAACCCTTGCCGCAATAGTCGGTACCAAGATTCCTAGTTCCGCCCAGTTCAGGAACTGTCTCTTCGCCCCGTAAACCCCAAACCCTAAGGGTTTAGGGTTTAGGGTTCAGGGTTTAGGGTTTAGGGTTTAGGGTTTAGGTAAGTCCCAAATCCTAAGCCGGCTCTGTGATATTAAGATCTCTTGGATGCGGGATGTTCTGATGG
>CAJNJA010017755.1:0-10847 GCA_905231915.1 Symbiodinium necroappetens
TCTGGTGGAAGAGGCCAGCGCCTTTAAAACATGGTTTCAGCCAGGTCCGAGGCCCGCGCCGGATGCCTTTAATCACGGGGGGTTTATTAATCAAGAGTTGACATTATGCAATTTTCTGTTATGGTATGCTCTGCAGTGTTATAAGATGTTCTGTTGCATGTTATGCTATGCCATGCTATGTTATGGTATCTTGAGACATGCTGTGTTATGTTACACTGCATCTGCTGGATAAGAAATGCCAGCTTCCAGCGTTGCGTTTTTCCATGTGTGACGCCGAAGGCCGAAGGAGGCCGAGGGGCGAAGCCGAACCGGTACCCTTCATTTCTGAACTTCATTTTAGTCTCACGTTTCCGTGTTCCCGAATCGTTGGGTACCCTTCATCTCTTAACCATTTCTTAGCCCTGGCTCGAGCCCATGGCTCATGGAAGTCCGTCAACTGAGCGCCTTAACCGCCCTAACCGTTATATAGGCCCATTAGGCCGGACAGACACCGCCAAGGTAGAAGTACAGTACACTTTAGCTTTCGTGTCTAGATGCAACTGCCAGCACTTCATTGGACACCAATAGGCCCCCCCACATTTCGTGCTTTTGGCTCCTGCCGTGTGCGCTAGGCTTAGGGCTTGGAAACCACCCAAATAAGAAATTATCCGAAAACGTGGGGTACCCTTCACGTCTTAGCTAGAAAGCATTTTCAGATATCGTCTTTTCGTGCTATCCGGCTGATGTAGCCCCTTCATTTCTTATCCAATCGTTTCTTGTACACTGATTGCATTGTATATGTCATGCTGAGTTATGCTGTGTTATATCAGATCAATCAATCAATCAATCAATCAGTCAATAACTCAATCAATCAATCAATCACTCAACCAATCACTCACTCAACCAATCACTCACTCACTCACTCACTCACTCAATCAATCAATCAATCAATCAATCATTCATATATATATATATGTATATGTGTATGTATATGTATATGTATATGTATATACACATAAAATACACATAGATAGACATGTGGTATAGATACAGACACAGGTACAGATATAGATATAGATATAGCATTATATAGATGTAGATATAGACGTACTATCTATTACACATATGCATACGTACGTACATGCATACATACATACATACATGCATACAGTTTTGTTATGATCTGCTATGGTATGTTATGGTATGTCCCATGTTCTGCTCTGCTATGTCATGCTATTCTGTGCTGTGCCATGAATTGCTACGTTATGTTATGTCATGTTGTGTCATGTTGTGTACATAGTTTTGTGCCCATACTACTACATATCTAGGCGCGGTGGCAATCGTCCAGACTCAGCCTGCTTTTCACTTGCGAAGTGCATGTGCATGATCCTATCCCAGGAAGGGCCAGGCGCCGTCCTGACCTCTGTGGGCGCTTCCCTCAAAGGCTTGGTTCGACGTGGTGACACTTTCTTTGTGCCCAGACTGCAAGGAAGCTGGCAGTGGGGTTTCCCGGCTGGGACTTTCGAGCTTAATTTGAGTTTATGAGCCACTCGTGCACTCTGCTGCCAGCTGACGCCGCATGCTGCTTTCAGTTTTCCGGGAGCTGCCAAAGGATTTGGAGCTGCCTCGGAAGGGCTCGCTGCTGACCGTTCGCACTGGGAGGATGGAGAAGGACTACTTGAAAAAGGCTTGGACCGGATGCTGCGGATGACTGCATGTGTTCCAGACACGAAACCGGAGGTCAGGCGACCGAGTGATTTGCATTGGTGCGTTTGTCTCGAAGCTTGAAAGTACATGGCCCTGCTTTCTGCTACCCACAGCATATAATACGTAGAGGACATGACATACTTCAGTGCATGCTAACGTAGATCGCGCTGGACACGATCTTCCTTGCTTTCACAATGAAATGACTCGTGAGCTGCAAGGAACAGCAGAGAAAGAGTTCGCAGCGCCTCTAATTAGTGATGCTAGTGACTCCAGTTGTGTGATCAGGCGGCTTCTCTCATTGCCACGAACTCGACACAGCCGCTGCCAGAGAAGTGGGAGGCATCTGGCAAAATGGGGTTCGAGGGGTTGTTTACCAGGTTGGGTGCCAATGGGCTTAAGGGAAACCAGTTGCGAGGGCAAGGCATGCCAGCAGCAATAGAGTGGAAACAATCGCGAGTCTTGACAACATGGGATGCCGTTTTGGAACAACCCTTCATGGCGCATGTATTCGCCAAGCGGCGCTGTAAGGACTTCTTTGTCTTGGTGCATCTTAGTGAATGTACGTGTGTGAGTCGTAGGATTGCTACACTGGCGACGACAAGACGAAAGCCAGTGGCCATGGTATCGTCATCGCGTCCAAGCTTTACTCGCGCTTTGCGGACGAGGTCTGGGGATCTGCGTGGGGTCAGAACATGAACTGCTTTCTTCTACATTGTCGGCCCTGTGCAGGATGAGGCAGTCGATTACATCATATTGGCGTCTTGAGCTGTCAACATGGGCCATTGTTTATCTGAAACACTGTGCAACATCTTTTTGTTGGGTCCGTTCCTGCTGGCACAGCAGCTGGTGAACACGCTTAGTGAACAGCACCCACCTTGGGGTTGAGTGCTTCCCTGCGATCAGTTTGCGAAGATGTTACATTATCGTCTGCAATGTCGAGCCTGCAACGCTAGCAATGCGCCACCGAGTTATTTACCGAAGCCAACTTGATCTACAAGCCGCAACTCAACTTCGTGTTGGTTTGCAAGAGCCTTCACCTGCCCGGGCCTCAATGTCAGTTGCCACTTCACATGTCCTACAGAAGGAGGCTCAGCAAGGATTCCAGTATAGCTCGAGGACGGTCAGCAAGGTACTGCATGATAACGTAACTACAACAGAAAGCCAGCTCTCTCGCTCGAGATCGGTGCTGTGGGAGGAAGCAGGGAAGCTTCATAGTGCTTGGCTAGGGCCGGTAGTGATGTGCCCCTGCACTGCAAAGGCAAAAGGTTCATGCTGGAGCACCCTCCTGGGATGCAGGAGACTAACTGGAAGCAGCTTCAGTTGGAACTTGGATCCGTGATGGCTGTTTCATGCTTGGACCGTTGACATATGGTTAGATCTCGCAGCGCGACTGCAGGACCCACTTGCAAGCTAACCATCGCCCAGCAGCTGGATCAGTTCAAGCAGTGGGACCCTCCGAAACAGCATAGCGGCTGCCTCAAACTACTTGTCATGGCCGAGACTTTTTTTCACTAGCTAGAACTGGCTGGGATAGGCATGCCAGTGAACTATTGCGTTGTGTGGATCCGCAAGGCGAACTTAAGGCAAGCTTTAGGGTCCTGTGATGTCGCACGAGGCCTTTGGACCTTGCTTGACGAGACTTGGCAGCAAGTCTGCGCCAAGGCTATGAATGCTGCAGCCCAAATGTCAAGCAAACTAAACCACTGCTCGCAGTGCAAATCAGAATGGTTGGACTTCCTAGAAGCCACAGCCCCCCTCATTTGCAGGATGCAATCCTAAGCATAGCTAGTTCAACTCAATATAAGGCATGCGTGCATGCGGCATTTGTCAGGGCAGGCCTCTAATCATCAATTTTTTTTATGCCCAGCTTCAAACTGCTGGACATTTCACACCCGCAACACCTCCGAATCGCGTAGTCGCCTGTGAAGTGTGCGGTCCGCAGTTGTATCAAGATAGCCAATCTGCGACATCAAGCCCCACATGTATTTCGACGACTGTTTGTGACTGTCTCTTTACATTCGTTACTTTCAGCGATAGGTTTGCACGTCAGGTTTGTTGAATGTGACCGCCGAGCATGCCATGAAGTGAACATGTGAGAGCAAGAGTCAGAGACCGAGGATTGTTTCGATATTTCCAAAGGCGGAACCATCGGACTTGCTTATGTGGGCACGCTGTGCATGATGCACAAGAAGCTTGTCTTGAGTACTCAGCACAGCCGGACTATTGGCTCCGGATGGACCGGGCGGTTTCTATGCTGTGCGTCAGCACGTTTGTCGTGCCTGCAGCAGCAGCTCAGGAATTGGGGGTCCTGGCCGCGCTTACCTCAGAGGCTTGTAGACTTGTAGGCATGCTGCCTTGGAGCCGCTGTATTCCCGAAGCCTTGACCTTGAGCCCTCCAGCCCGAGGAACACTGGGGTAGTCTGGTACTCCGAGCGCACTTGGAAGACCTTTGCGCACGAGGTTGGGCACAATTTCGGAGGCCGGCCACCGGGAAGCTCATGTTGCCTGTTGCATTTCGCTGATCGCAGCTGCGTTTATGATGAAGCAGGTCACCATTCCTTTGAGAAAGGCCAGGGAAAGACGGGAGGCATCATGGACTACGGCGACGGCACATTAAACGGCATCTTCCAGTTTAACACCCAGTTTCGAACCCGAGCTTCATTAGTCCAGCGGCTCTCCCCCGGCCGCCATTTTCAGCTCGCAGTTTTTCCTGTCGGCGCAGAGTCCAGGAAAAGAAGAAATCTGCCAGACCATCAACTACATCCTTCCCAAATGCTCTGAGATGTGGGAATTCAGTGGCGAATGCGGCAACCGAATCCTCACGGACGAAGAGGACTGCGAATGTGATGTGGGTACCTCGTCAAGCCCTTCAGTCGTCCTGTAGGAACATGTCTACAGTGTAGCATGTCTCAGGGTTGCAGCGCCTCGAGTGACCTGGGTCTCCAAGGAAAAGATTGCGCCTTTTGCCACGACTGTGTCTTGGACAGCGGTGCCGAGTGCACACCTGAAGGTATGGGAGTGAAGTCCGTTGGTGCCTTGGGGAGAAAATCAAGCACACTTTGTGTTCGTGATTCTGGTAGTGCCATCCCCTTGACTTGTCCTGTGTTGGAACGTCTTGCGTTGACAAAATCGGATCTCCACAAAATCCGGAACAGATGTTAAAGTCTGCTCTCCGGACTCCCCCTTGCAAACTTGCGATGTGAAGGACTCGGGGTTGCCAGTGGGGCTTGCTGCACTGGTGACGGCAAGCTGAAGTCTCATGGAACAGCTTGCCAGGCGAACTCCTCTATCTTGCTGCAGCTGCGCTGTATTGTAGCAGCTATGTCGTGCTGCCTTACTACTGATTACCGTATCTAGAAGAAGGCGGTACCATGTGCTGCCCTATCCTTGGCCACAGCCCTCAGCCCAAGAGTGTTTCAGGATTCTGCCGCTCTGGCGCAGTACATCCTTTTGCATGATGCCACAGCTTCCTCTGTGAGTATCCTACACATTGGTCTTGTGCATGGAGAGATTTATGCACGGAAGCAGACGCAAGAGCACACGTGCAGCAAGCGGCAGCCCTGAGCTGCAGCTCGGGAGGTTTTCGGACAGGTTGGGGTCCTTTTCAGGGTCGGATTCGCAGGTCCCTGGTGTGGATGATGGCTTCTGCAGCGCAGGCTTGTGCATCCCCGCGCGTTGCCTCTTGTATGTTTACGAGTTTGATGGCCGGCAAACCTAATGAAAGAGCGCTGTTTGTATCCGCTGACCATCCATCCTAGGTCAGACGTACACCTTTGTTGGAAAGTTCTGTGGTCTCCTGGCTGTCAGACAGCTGGTTTTTCAGAGTCCTGACCAGAGGTTGAAAGACCAGCTAGCCATTGAAGGCACCTAAGCAGTCGAAGTCTCGGACTCCCAATCTTGGCCGCTGAGTCACCATGCGTTTCGAACTCTCATTTTACGGAGGATTCAGTGAGGCGTCAAAACTGACAAGGGGCTGAGTCCTAGTTGAAGGAGACTGTAGAGCTCGAGAGAGCAAGACTTTGGCATCTCAATCTCGGGGACCTTTCATTCTACTATGGCTGAATTCCTGCTGTATCTCGGCAACACTTGTGGGACGCGACGAATGAAGTCAGCACCGTCATGTGATCTGACTCGAACATATTTGAGCTGCGACTGCCAGAGGTATACGGCCAAAGGTCTCTAAGGTGCAGGCTTTGCTTTTGGAGCTTTGGGGCTCATGTATTTTGCGCCTTGAGTTCCACGCTGTTTTGAAGAACAGAGCATCGCGAAACTTCCAGACGAGAGCCCTGCAACAAAATACCTGAACACCACACTGCAAAAAAAGTCAGAAGCAGCATTTCAGATCTCTCCTGAGTGCTACAGCAATGCGGATAATAATGCTGCTTCCTGCAAGCAAGATGCTTTTTCCACAGCAAATCGGGCAAAGACGAGAGCCTGAAAGGGTGCTGTGGAGCGGCTCTTAGACTCTTAGGAGGATTTTCTAGCTGTTTTCCCCTAGATGTTTTGATTTTTTGCTAGTTTTGGGGACGTGGCTTTCTGAGTTCAGCGTTTCGGAGTTCAGGAGCTTGAGATGGTAAAACTCTCCAGCTGTCGCCTCTGGATACATTGGCGACGTTAGCAGTGTGTTATGCTGTGGCGGCTCCAAGCTTCTCATTGCTTGAATCTCACAGGTACAGCTCCACACCTTATGCCGGGTCTTACGTCTGACTCCTCGGACTCGTAGGCTCCCGAGTTCGATGTCAAGAAGATCGGCTGGCTGAAGTCTCCCTCAAGCCCTAACATTAAGAAAACCAAAGCTGTTTGCGTGGTTAGTCCACCACTGGTCCTGGCAATCCCGGAGTCGAGGCAGCTTGCCAACAGTTGCAGGGTCCGGGCAGAGAAGCGTTTCAAACTCCGCTGGCGACCACAAGGTATCAACGAGCACAACCAGTGCAAGTTCAAGTCCCTGCCTCAGCGGACCGTGGCTGCTATCCGGCCATCGGGCTGGAGTTGCTGCAATCCGGGCAAGGATGCGCAAGGTTGACTTCTCATGACTGGTAAGCAGCAGCTCTTTGTCCTCCTGCGGCCAAGTTTGGCAGTAGACACCATGCTTCTGACACACATCGAGGTGCAAGGATCCCAATTCCGGTGCATGTGTCAAGATGGACGGCTGGTTGGTTGGTGGCAAGCCGGTAACCTGGCGGAAGTATGACAGTAATTAGTTTGGCCTGGTTGACTCACAGTGTCTGTGAGCCGTGAGCTAAGGCCAACCATGTGCTTGACCAGATCCCTTGTGCATTCTCGGAAGAAGGGGACCGCAGTCATTGTTTCGCAGCGCTCTGTGCAGACAGTGCTGGCATTCACTGTCCTAAACAGTGCATTCTGATGTGTTTTGTTCGCAGTCGCCATCCGTTCATTCTCTGCGGCTGCTGAATGTGCGCCCTGTAAGCGGGTCCCTGGACTGGACGGCCGTGCAACTACACCCGCTGCTTTTACATACCTTCAATCTGTCACAGACCTTTGACAGGACGGCATCTGCATGGACGGAGAGTGCATTCCGGCCTGGTCTGGCTGCGGCAATGGCTTGCGGGAGGCACGAAGGGGTTTCACTCTTCAAGCCCGAAGCGATGGAGCTGCCGCATCAGGCTTTGTCTTTACTGCACTTAGTCAAAGACTCCGCCAGAAAAGGCGGCTGTGGGTTTATTTCTGCGTGATAATTTGTCATGTGGCGGGAGAGTTGCGTTCATTTTGAGCGCCTGACTTTTGAAACAGGCAGTTAGCGTGCTTTGCATTGTCCGAGGCCCGTGTCAGGATGTTTAGTTCCCGGGAAGTGATAGTCGGAGGACCCGGTGTGCAGGACTCTCATAAAGTGGAAAACATCCAACATGCTAGCCGCAGCTGCTGCCCATGCGATGGTGTTTTGACCTACACTTACGAGTTTTGAAGGCTGTGCCACTCCTGTTCTGTGACTGATACAGCCTTTAGTGAACCGATTTTTTGTGCAGATCGCGTGGATGCCGACTAAGTCCGAACCATAGAACGCCGTGATGTTGTGTATCGACATGTATCAGAGCTTGTCAAAGTAGTATGTCCTGTGCATTCCTCGGTGACAGTTGCGCTGCAGGCCGATGAGGAGTGCGAATGCGCCGATCCGGGGACTATGTCGTGTAGATACTGCACAGACTGCAAGTGGGAGGTTCTAAAGATTGCGTCATGTCCTGGCTCGTAGAAAGGGGGGGGGTGCCACATTGGCCCGTAGGGGGTTTTGGGCTCTCTTGCATAGATTGGCACGATGTCGCATGAAATGCCAAGCCCCTGACAAGGCTGCAGCACGGCAAACAGTGTACACCGGATGGCAAAGACTCTGGTTGTTGCAATGAAGACGGCATGTTCAAGTCCCTTGGTCCAGAATCGGCGGATTTCTTCCGAGCTGGCATGCTGACCCTTTGACTTGCCCGTGTAGTCATTTGTTGCCGGTGCATTTGAATGCTTGAGCTACACACTGCCTGCACTCCAGTGTGTGTACCAGCAGAACCCTACCCGTAATCACCCACATCACAGGCCAAATTTGTCGAGCAAGACTTGAAATGACAAAGCCCAGGGCTGCTGGGACGATGATCATGCAGGGCAACGGGTACCATGGTTTCTGTTTCGCGGGTCTCTCGGCTAAATCGGAAACATTTCCCGAACACACTCACCAGCAGCGTGCAAGCTGTCGGTGTGGGATCGCACGGTTCCTGTCGAGGTGTTACCCACGGCACCAAGTGTGAAGAGTTGGCAGCGGCTTATGCCCCGACTTGGGGTGATTTCTGTGGGCTGCAGGCGGGTTTCTGCTGCACCGCTGCACATCGACTTAAATTCGGGATCTGCTGGAGGCTACGTGAAAGGATGGTAATAATTGGTTATCATTGCTTAGACATGGCGAGAACTTGATGTATTCTGCAACGTTGCAGGACAATCCATGCTTGCTGCTTGGCAGCCCGAAGAGGGGGGAAGCATGTTGATGCCATGCAAAACAGTGCAAGCCATCCAGGGAATTGCTTCTAAGGTTCAAGTGCATGTATTCCGGCGCCTGCAACGCACTGCATGGATGGAATCTGAATGGTCAACCGTTGAACCAACTGCCAGATGGAACGCCTTGCGAGCTGCAGCCTCTCGGCCATGAGTTTTGAACAGCGCGCGTAAGAATCCTGACGCTATATCCTCTAGGTCATGTGCGGATGCACATGGTAGCGGAGTTCTCACATCTCAATTATCGAGTATTTCTGCACTTGCGATACTTACCACGGTACTGCCGACTCTTGCCTGCTTCGACAGACACGTGGTTGGATCGTGCAACGCCGGGGAATGCATCCTCCCGCCGACGACAACGACACCGAAGCCGACAACAACCAGCGTCGGTGCAGGCACGAGCTAGCTGAGCTTCGTAGAAGTCCAGAACTAGGCTTGACTGTTTCAGCTGGCAAAATGTCGGCTGAGAACTGCACAAAATTGGTTGATGAGTGTCTCGAGAGTATAGAATCACACGGTCATTCAGTGCTTGACATGTACTTCACAGGAGCGCATGTCAGATCTTACCATGGTGACATAATCCCGCTGAGTACTCAGGCAGCGTGGACGTGGACTTGCCAACTGGCGACGAGGGGAGCACGACAGAAGAAGCTGCAACCACCGAGCCAGAAGAAACAACGGACGAGCCAACCGAAGAGCCAACAGAGGAGCCAACGGAAGAGCCAACAGAGGAGCCAACCGAGGAGCCAACAGAAGAGCCGACAGAGGAGCCAACAGAAGAGCCAACAGAGGAGCCAACGGAGGAGCCAACAGAAGAGCCGACGGAGGAGCCAACGACGGCTCCGAGATGCAACGAGATCATGGCCGTGGGGTCATTCTCATGCCAGCTCCTCCATGATAGATCTAGGATGAGCTATGCTGCAATCGACACCGTGCAGCTTGGCGCGCACTAGCAGTCACTAACTCTTAATCCCTATGTTCACGAAGGCGCTACAGCATTGCAGCGAGCACTGTGATTCAGGTATGGCTCCGACTGTTCCGGCTGCCAGGACGGAATTTGCTCAGGGACGGTGGGTTCAACTTCGCGTAAACGGTTGATAACTGCTCGAACCGCTGTTCGAAGCAGCGCGTCCGCTGTCTTGGGTGCAATTTTTCTGCATGTTTTTGCAGTGTTTCAGGGAATGCAGTCCACCCTCGGCAGGCCGGCAGGAAGAATACAGCCTCGCGTGGTCATATCCCCCAACTCGAACCAGATCTTCAAGGAAAGCTGAAGTCATTCGCAGGACGCTACGATGGGCAGCAGCGTGCGGGAGGTACGACGATAACGTGCAGATTCTGTTCGGGTTATAGCTACCAGCTACCTGCCTCTGCAGTAATGTAGGCTCACAGGACCGGACATAGCTTGTGGCAGCACATCTCGAGCTGGTCAGATCGAAGCTGCTGTTCAGAACGGTTCAGCCCCTGCAGGCAACCGCAATGACGACTGTGACATGTAAGCCATGTTGGAGATTGTGGATGCGAACATGTTCCTCGGCCCGGGCTTTGTTTCTCTGATGCTTCCATGTCCGAGGATGGATACATCGTGGTTGGGTTCGGCTTGTTCCGCCTTTGCAGCGTATGGCCACCCCTGCATCGAACCAGCCCAGTGGTCCATGTGACGCTCATTATTTTGAAAACACCACCTCGCTTTGACCAAGCGATTGTAAGTACCACTCACTCGGTCTTCACCGTGCAGCATCGAGGTGATCAAGTCCTCAGCAAGTGGCGACGAGCTTCTGCTGCAATTGCTGCTGTAGAGTTGCCCGCTCGATGCTTGCAAAACTTTGGGCTGAGTGGCACTTCACCTGAGTGGCGTGTGTTCAGACTTCGTTGCAGCAGTTCCTGAGTGCATGTCTCTCTGGTACTACTTGCAAGAGCAGATGTAGGCTTGGGCGCACCGTGTTGAAGTAGCGCTGTAAGACCCGAGCTTCATGCCGATCTGCACAGCTGTTCCAAGGCCAGCCTGACCTTGATGCGTGTGCGCAACTCCAGAGGAGATACTACAGGGAGGATTCGTGCACTTGCAACTGTGGCCTGTGCCAATCGCACCTCTCAACCTGAAGTTGAAAGCACAAGGAAGTTAGTAATGTGGCGGCCCGAATAATATAGGGGTACCCCCCCCCCCCCCCCCC
>CAJNJA010017756.1:0-10847 GCA_905231915.1 Symbiodinium necroappetens
TGCTGACGGCTGCCGAGAAAGGCCACGTCGAAATCGTCCGCTTGCTTCTAGATGCTGGCGCCGACAAGGACTGTAAGTTGGCCCGTCTCGGCTCTACCCCTTTGATGCTGGCATCTCGTGACAACCACGTCGAGGTCGTGCGTTTGCTGCTGGAAGCTGGCGCCAAGATGGACTTGCCAGACAGCTTCGGTAGGACGGCGGTGTCATTTGCAAAGCATTCCGGCAATACTGCCATTGTGCAGCTTCTTTCCTGCGCGACCATTGCAAAAGAGCGGTTCCAGGAGTGCTTTTCGATCCTTTGTGTGCTGCCCTGTCAAGAGTTGCGGGCTCATAGCGTCCAGTCTTTCCCGACACCTCTCTTTAGTCACTTTAGTCTTACCCCCTAAACCGCTAAACCCCAAAGCCCAGCACCCTAGCCTAACCCTAAATCCTAAACCCTAGTACCCTCATCATTGTCAAACCAGGCATGCACTGAATTTGTCATGCGCAACCGCAGGGTTGAGGGCTGCAGATCTATCATGTTTTTCGGGTTCAGGAGTCGAGGCAATTCCCTTTCTGTTGTTGCCGTGGGTCGTGACAGGAGCTAAGCATGGCAGTGGTCTTCGGGAACACTCGAAACCAGCTATGGCCGTGGCTGAAATGCACAGCAGTCCAAGAAATTGCACTCGTATCATAAATATTCTGCCTTCCTTCTTTTTTTTTGGTGAGGGAGGGGGGCTGGTTGGCAAGGTCTGCAATGCAACGGACCTGGGAGGGCTGCTGGCCTTGATGAAGCCACGGAAGTCTCACCAGTGCACTAGCGGAGACCTTAGAGTTCAACCCTTTGAGGCTACGGAGACTAAGAAATTCTCTTGATTAGGGTTTACGATTTAAGGTTTATACGGTTTAGGGGTTTAGGGTTTAAGGTTTAGGGGTTTAGGGGTTAAGGGGTTTAGGGGTTAAGGGGTTTAGGGGTTTAGGGGTGTAGGGTTCGGTTTCCCATCAACTTGACCGCGTGGCATACCGTCTGTCTATCCCACAGGTATAAACGCAAAGGATGCCCAAAAACCCGAAGCCCTAACATTTCGAATTCAAAACACTAAGACCCAGACGAAGACCTCTAAAGAACTGAACCCGCGAGCCTGGAACGCCAAGGCTCTTCATCAAAGCCACTGAAGCCTCGATCAAAAGAGAACTCCTCTGTGGCCCCCCTCTGCCTGGTCTCCCCGTGGGCTCTTGCTCCCTTTTTTCTGGCCTTGGGTTCACTTTCAAACTACCCATGGTAAACCCCAAACCCGAAACCCTAAACCCCAGAAAGTAGCCCTTTCTGTTCGTAGGCTACTGAGGACCCGAGTCCGGGAAGACTCCACAGCCCCTTCCTTGAGCAATCTGCCTTAAGCCGTGCTATGGAGTTTAGGCGGTTTAGAGTTTTAGGGTTCTTGGTGAGACATTTGGTATATTCCTAAGAATCCTAAACCCTAAACCCTAAACCCTAAACCCTAAACCTAAACCCTTTGACCCTTATTACCGAAAAACGCCTGTGAACCCTAAGGCTTGAGGAACCCTAAATCCTAAACCCATATAGACCCCCTTATAGAAGCCTTGTAACGGTTTAGGTTTCAGGTATTAGGGTTCAGGGTTTAGGTTTTAGGTTTTAGGGTTTAGGTTTCAGGGTTTAGAGGGTTTAGGGTTTAGGTTTTAGGGTTTAGGGTTTATAGGTCCCGGTATACAGGTAAGGCCTCAAAGACCCCCTCCAGGCTTGCGCAGCGGCCCGTCCCAAGCGATTTAAGGAGCCTCTTGGCTCTGTCAAGGCTCCCTAAACCCTAAACCCAAAAAACCCTAAACCCTAAAACCCTAAAACCCTAAACCCTTAAACCCTTAAACCTCCTTTAAGGGTTTACTTTAGGGGTTCGGGTTTTGTTTAGGGTTTAGTTTGGGGACTTCTAGGGCTTTGGGTTTGCTTTAGGGTTTCGGGTTTTGCTTAGGGGTTTAGTTTGGGTATTTTTGCGGGTTTAGGGTTTATTTTAGGGTTGGGGGTCTCGGGGTTTCAGGATGAGGGGGGGATGTTGGTTCGGTAAGGGTTGTGCCCATGGCTCTTGCACAAGACTGGTTTCTTTTGTTTTGTCGAGTACCCTAAACCCTAAACCCTAAAACCCTAAACACGAAACCCTAAACCGTTTTTTTGTTCTTTTTCGAGTCATCCGTTTTTAAGGGATTTGCGGTTCAGGGATTCGGGGCGTCGGCCTGTAGGGCTAGGGGGTTTCAGACTGTTGATGATATAAATCCTGCATTACCCACAATAAGAATATACCATAATTCCCATAGTTTAGGGTCCTTAAGGTAATGCAGAATTTATATCATCAACCGGAGGATTTTGGGTTTGATGGTTTTGGTTTTGGAGCGTAGGGCCCTAAATGGAGCCTTGATTCTTGCAAAGCTGAGAAGCCCCGCACCCCCCAAGTCCTAAGTCCACCAGCTTGCCTCGAACCCCAGCTTTTGTTTCAGAATTTTTTGTTTGAGTGAGATTTACAAGTTCCTAGTCAGGTCCTAGTCTCAGCTTCAATCAGATGGTGTTGAAGCCTTTCCTTTTAAAATTTTAAGCCCGGTCCAACCCAATAGCTAAACCTAATCCCCTGCAACATAGAAGCCAAACCCTGACGCAAGCCTGAAAGAACCCTCATGGAACCCTGAAGAAGGATTGTAAACCCCTAAACCCTAAACCCTGAAAGAATCCTTACTATGGAACCCTTAAGACGGATTGTAAACCGCTATCAACCCCCGGCATGGTGCCGGGATTCAGGTCGGAGAGGATACTGCGGCAGATGGCATGGGTCTGAGAGAGTGCCGGAATATAGGGGGCCTAATTCTGGCAATAGGGCTCTTGGGTAATCCGTAAGTCTGATCACTCCATATGTTGAGCGGTCTTCCTCAACTGCGGGATATTGGGCTCTCTAGGTAGTGCCGTGCCTTTGGTTTAGCGGGTTTAAACCTGTCATGGTTTAGGGATATAGGGTTCAGGAAATTATGTCTCAATCAGATGTTTGCGCAAGTAGGCGGTCTTGAAACTGTTGCAAACGAAGGGGCACTGGATGTCAGCGTCGTTGTGTATGAAAAGACGCCTTTTGTTGAAGATCTATTCTGAGGTTCCTCATGTTGTGAGATTCCTAGGTAGCTTTGAATAAAAGTCCAAGGCAGAAAGCATAGGGCCTAAGCCATCCTGCCACTAAACCCTCCAGCCTCTAGCCTGAACCTCGAACCCGGATTGCTCTACCCATAGGCTCCATTACAGTTCCTCTTTTGTGATTTATATTTAGGATGCTGTGTGTATATATATATATGTATAATATGTATATATATATACACATATATATGTATGTATAAAAAAAAGTTAATCCCATAAAAAGGAAGGACGATGGAGCCTACGGGTAGTCCCTGAATCCATCAAAATCCAATCAACACCGCACTGCCCAAACCGTGACCCCTAACCCCATAGCTGCGCAACGCTTGTGCTGCAAGGTGCGTTGCAACGTTGTCCCAAACGCTGCCACCCTCGACATCCTTGTTTGGGCCGGGGTCTCAAGCTCAAATGCCAGGTCTTAGCGTAAGGGCCCGAGTTTCAGAAGAGTGATTTTCAGGGACCGAACATCGTAGGGGCCTGCATAGTTACAGCAGGATTCTGGGCTCCTTCAGAGTATGGATTACGATGAGAAGCCGTATGTATGTATGTATGTATGTATGTATGTATGTATGTATGTATTGTATTGTATTGTATTGTATTGTATTGTATTGTATTGTATTGTATTGTATTGTATTGTATTGTATTGTATGTATGTATGTATGTATGTATGTATGTATGTATACGTGTATGTATAAATAAACATATATATATATATGTGTGTCTGTTTGTCTGTCTGTCTGTCTGTCTGTCTGTCTGTATGTATGTATGTATGTATGTATGAATATATATATATATACACACGACGTGCTTTGATCCTTTTCCCAGAGGGTCCAAGTGCCCAAGTAGTAGGGATTTAGGTCGCCCAAATCCATACTCTGAATGGTTCTGGACTTTGAAACCCTACTCTTTGGGCACTTGGACCCTTAGGGTCTTGTTTTGTGGATCCTCCCTGTGAGGCCGTGGGACAGGCCCGAGGAGCCCAGCTCTGCGAGGCGGGGAGTTCTGAGTCAAAGAAGGTTTTAGGGTTATGGAGGATGGTGTTTTGGGTATAGGATTAGGATGTTAGGGTTTATAAAGCGTTTAGGGGTTTAGGGAGACGGTTTAATATTTGGGTGTAATTAGCAGGTTCAGGATTCCGAGCGTAATAGATGGTTTAGAGTTTAGGGGCGAGGTTGTGGAAGGTTTAGGGTTTGGGCTTAGGGTATTTGTGTGTCATTATCCCCTAAACCCTAAACTCCTAAACCCTGAACCCCAAACCTTAAACCCTAAACCCTAAACCCCCCCAAAGGGGCCTGGGAGCTTCGAAGTAAGCGGCTCTCAGCCGTCAGGTATCCCAAGTACCTGTTGGGTGGTACTGGTCTAGGGTTGAGGGTTTAGGATTTGCCCTAAACCCTATAAACCTTAAAACCCTAAGACCCTAAACCCTAAGATCTAGCGACCGCAGGAAGTCGTAGTTTGGCGAAGCTAAGCGGAGGGCCAAGGCCTTGTCTTCCGGCAACAGGATGCCGGGGTGTGCTGAAAAGACCACATGCAGCACAGGGCAGAAACTCCACGCTGGCGTGTTTCAGACTCGTACTGGCAGACAGCTGACTTCTATACAAGACTATAGTCCGGGTCCAGGCACGGGGAAGATGCTTGGCAACGTCGCCATCACGACTGCAACACGCTGTCGGACGTCTGCTTCGTGATCGCAGCTTTGATTCGCAGGCACTGCAAGCTCCTTGACTGCTGCACAAGCTGTGTCTTTCCTACGAAAAATTCTCAAAATTGCTCCTTGCTGCATGAGGAAATGCAAATGGAACAAAGAGGAGTTTAGCAAGAAACTCCAATCGAAGATCAAGCTGCTGAGTGAGGCTGTTTGTGTTTTCTTGTCATGAAGTGGTGTAGTAGGGTTTCGGGTTTAGGGTTTAGGCTCACTCCCTTCCTCCGCCCTCAGCAGATGACCAAGAGAGTGGAGCTTGCTGGAGAGCCTGATTAACTGCCGATATATATATATATATGTATCCTTGAGGCTCCCCTGATGATAAACCCTAAACTTCCCTAAGCCCTAAACCATTATGATAAGTGCAGTATACTACGGTTGATGATACGGTTGATGATATAAATCCTGCATTACCCATAATAACGAAGACACCATACTTCCCATAGTTTAGGTCCTTAAGAGACTGCAGGATTTGTATCATCAACAGTAGATCCCCAAGCCGTGAAGGCCACACATTCTCCGGTCACGGGGCTTGCAAAGGTGCCTGAACACTTTGAAACCATGCTTGGTGTGCTGCAAAAACCGGAGAGTTGCGGCACCTAATTTAGGGCTCGGAACAGTTCCCCCCCAAAACCTTCTAACCCTGAACCCTAAACTTACTAGACCCTAAACCCTACACGTGCTCAACCCTAAAACCTAAACCCCTTATTGTCAGAGCCCTTAGAGGAGCCCTTAGACGAACTCACAAGGCCCCTGAGCCTGCGAGGAGCTTGGTTTGCCAGCGCCACGTCGAAAGGCTCATACGATCGGATAGGGGGTGTCGGGCTTAGGATCGGGGTTTACTTGGAGGTTCACGGGTAGTTGTAAGTAGGGACATGGGTAGGTATAGGTAGGGTTATAAGTCTCCTGATATGGGTTCTAATTATAGGTACCCTACTTATAACCCCACTTACAACTACCCATGAATCTCCAAGTAGGATAGGAGTTTGGGGTTTAGGGTAGAGGTTTCGGGGTTCGGGTTTTGGGATAGCGGTGTAGGGTTTAGGGTTTAGGATAGAGGTGGGGATAGTTCGTTCTTGTATCCCCGCGTTGTGCCAAGCATATTTGTGCTATAATTCAGCCCTCCAATGAATGCCAAGCACTTGTCTAATTTTAATCACAAGGGTGCCACTACTCGCGCACTGGTTCTTCTTGGTGGTTTAAGCCACTGTGAAGACGATTCCCTATGGTATTACGAGGCTTCTAGTTGCGGCTACCTAAAAACCCCAAACCCCTAAACCCTAAACCCCTAAACCCCACCTAAACCCTAAACCCAAAACCCCTAAACCCTAGACCCTTAAGCCCTACCTACTTAAATCCGAAACCCTAAACAATTGAAGGAGATTGGTCTCTCTTGGGCTGTCCCTTCTGCACAACAAGGGGGGCTTTGGGTTTTGGGCAGGGGTTGTAACGTGAACCACCTAAATCGGCTCAGGGGTTTAGGGTTTCGGGTTTCTGGTTTAGGGTTTATGGCTCCGGCTTAGGGTTTTAGTGTTTAGGTTTAGTAGATAACCATCGAAGACTGTTCAAGAAGCCCGTGGTCGATCTCTTAGACATGTTTGGCGGCAACGGCCTTGTGGCGGGCACTTGGTCCCACTCCTTGAGGATATGTGCAGTGAGCTCGGAGTCCTTCAAGCCGTAAACCCTATACCCTAAAACCCGAAACCCCTAAACCCTAAGCCCCAAACCCAAACCCTAGAACCTAAACCCCTAAAGCCCTGAAACCTAAAACCCGAAAACCTACAACCCTAAACCCCCTAGCATTGAAGATCTCTCGCGGTTTAGCCCGGCTAGTGCCAGCCTAATATAGAAGCCCCAGCAATTACGAATAGTGTTCCTTTGGGTTCCTTGTTATGATTATGGCCCCTGCATTTGCCTTAAACTCTAAACCCTGAACCCTAAAACTTGAACCCCTATAGTTCCCTTATAGAACCCTTCTACATCCCCTGTAATGGAACCTCTAAAAACATGCTGAAGGGTAGAGGCAGGGCTAAGGGGGCTTCACAGGACCATCGGGGGCTTGCGGCCCCGGGCACAGGGGTCCCCCCAGCTGCCGTATCCAGATGCCATGGTGCAAGGTTTTAGGGTTTAGGGCTTTAGGGCTTTAGAGTTTTAGGGATTATTTGGCCGGCTGCATACTGGAATGGCACGGTGGTGACTGCGGTTCATGAGCATACGATCTGCTGCAAATCTTACTGTTGTCAGTTTCATCATACATGAACCGAAATGAAGCAGTGTATATTGCTTCTGTAGAGAGAGTGAGACCCTAAACCCTAAACCCTAAAGTAAACCCTAGCATTTGCCAGAGCTTAGACCACTCTTTCGAATGAAGGCGCACCCAGAGTTTCCATAATGTACAAGCGTTCGACAAAATGAGGGCAGTCCTTAACCAAAGAGCCCCACATCCTCCCGGAACCCTCAACCTTGAGCCCAAACCCAAACCTTGAGCCCTAGACCCTAAACCCCCAAACCCTAAACCCTAAACCCCCGAAACCCTACACCCTCCAAGCCCGAAAGAAACGGAGAGAAAGCCGAAAGTCCAGAGGCAGCCCGCCCCGGCAAAGAGCAGACGGGCGAGATGGGCCAAGAGCAGCAAAACGACCGCTAGAGTTTCTAGAATTTGTTGGTTTAGGGTTTAGGGGTTTAGTAAGATTAGGGAGTAAACCTATAACTCTCTTTAAGTTTTAGGGTTGAGGGTTTTAGGGGTTTAGGGTTTTGGGGTTTCGAGTTTGCCTATAGCTCTCTGTACCTACAGTTTAGCAGCCATTACCCCTTAATTAGGTAGAACCCATAGAACTGTAGGAAACTAGAGTCCCAGGAATGGCTTTGGCGCGTTTAGGATTGAGGATTTTGGAGAGCGCATGGCCCGTGAGGCCACACAGCTATATTCTTGACATTGCAATGAGAACCCGCCACACAAGTTTCAAGGAAAGCTCCTGAATGAGCCGATTGGGGTGTTCTCTGTGTGCAAAGGCTTTGCATCCAAGGTCCAATGTCCGACACCCTTAACCCTGAACAATAAGAAACCCTAAAGCCGTAAACCCTAATACCCTGAAACCCCAGACTGAACCCAAAACCCTAAAACCCCTAAAACCCCTAAAACCGCAGAGCCCTAAAAACCCTAGAACCCGAAAGCCTGAACCCTAAACCCTAAAGCCCTAGAGCCCTAAAGCCCTAAACCCTGACATAACTCCCGAGCTGATTCCTGGTGGAGTAGGGCGGCTTAGACACCAAGGGATCCTTAAAGGGTACCTTAAAGGGTCCTTAAGGGGTTCTATACTTGGAGGTTCATGTGTTATTATAAGTAGGGGTACAGGCCCCCCAATATGGGTTGTAATGATGGCTACCCTACTTATACCCCCACTTATAACTACCCATGAACCTCCAAGTAGAGCCTTCATAGAGCCCTTATAGAACCCTTAAAGCAGCCCTGAAAGGATTTGCTTAAAAGGAACCTGAGAACTACCCATGAACCTCCAAGTACTGTCAATACCGAAAACCCAAACCTTAAGCCCTTCGATTGATGATATAAATCCTGCAATACCGTATAAGGACAATAAAATTTGTGGAAGTTATGACATATTCCTTATTTTGGGTCATGCACGATTTCTATCATCCACCGTAATTCAGCATAAGCCCGACACCCTGATGCTGGTCGTGTGGTCCAAAGACTTGCATCCCTTTGACTTCTGAGGCTTCGGGTTTAGAGGCTCAGGGCTTTAGGATTCAGGGTTTAGGGTTTCGGGTTTAGTTTGTTCAAGGGCTTCAGGTTTAGGGTTTAGGGTTTTCCAATGTAGTAGCCCTGTGAAGCCTTAAGATCTTTTGACACTTCTAGGCGTGCAGTTTTGTTCATGGCCTGATGGTGCCTTTTGATGCAATCAGAGATTCTCCTAGTTTCCAACATATCGCGGTCCTTTACCGGAACCGGTTCTCTTGGAATATTGTGTGGTTAAGGTTTAGGGTTTGGAGGTTAAGGGTTTAGGGTTTAGGTGTTAGGGCTGATGATCTAAATCCTGCGTTACCTTAAGGACCCCAAGCTGTGGGAATTATTGGTATATTATGGGTAATGCAGGATTTAGATCATCAACAGTAGGGGTTCAGGTTGAAGCGCTGAATCCCTGCGCTCCCTCCAGTGCGCCGAACCCGCAGATTTCTAGGCCTAGGGTTTCGGACTCCATGAAACCGGTTCTTGAGTTCGGTGTTTTGGGTTTACCTGGAGGTATGAAGCCTTAGTGTTATTCTTCTTGTTTCCAAAAAAAGCTAGGTTGTTTGGATGTCTGTATAGGGTTTAGGTTTCTGGCGGAATCAGAGCGATTTTGTGCTTTCGGCTCGGACTTCTTGTTTGCGAGCTGCTCCCCCCTGTCTTATTGCGCGCCGCGAGGGGTGGATTAAGCAGGCGGAGCTGCTGATGTGCGGGGTTTAGGTTGCAGGGTTTGGGGTCTAGGCTTGAGGGTTTAGGGCCTGGAGTTTAGGGTGTAGGATCCCTAAACCCTAAACCCTAAACCTAAACCCTTGAGTTTGGGGTTTAGGGCCGTTGGTTCGATTCAGACTCTCTTGTCACTTTTTTGAGGGAGAGCATCCTTAGAGCGGGAAATGCACGCTTTTAGGGCTTTGTGGTGACATGCCTTTCGAGAACAGAGGCATTAGCATTAAAGTTGACAGACATTTTCGAAAATTCTAAGCCCTAGAAGACCTAAGTAGCTCAACCCCGGCACTCTACCCACACCCAAACCTGGGTGCCTGTCACGGAACTTACTTTAAGTTACGGCATTGCGGAATCAGGAATTTGTATTTTTATTCTATGGACCTCTATTTTATGGTAACTCGGAAATGTAACCCTAAGCCTTAAACCCTTAACCCCGCCCAAAACCCTAAACCGCCTAAAGCCTGAACCCTAAAACCCTAAGCCCTACACCCTAAACCCTAAGCCCTGAGCCCCTAAACCCCTAAACCCCTAAACCCCTAAACCCTAAACCCTAAACCCTAAACCCCTAAACCCTAAATCCCTAGATCCCAAACCTTAAAGAAGCTCTCGACCTGATCCCTTTGGGATTTGAAGGGTTAGCCCTTCGACAGAGACCCCAGGTTAAGGGTTTAAGGACTAGGGTTTAGGGGTTTAGGGGTTTGGGTTTAGGGTTTAGGGGCCAGGGTTTAGGGTTTAGGGGTTTAGGGGTTAGGGTTTGGGGTTCTTCCGAGAAGGATCTGCAAATCATGGGGCTACAGGGGGCTCTGGAGACTGAAGACTCTGACATAGATTGCAGCTAGGAGTGTTCTGAGTTTAGGCTTTCCCTTAACCCCAAATAACCTACCCTTTTCTAATTTAAGGACTTCTAAAAAAAGAAGCCGAAGAAAGGAGATCTAAATAGGGAGGTTCTTGAGGGTACAGGTAGGGTTTTTGGGGTTTACCCATAGGCTCCATAGTAGTTCCTTTTTGGGTTTAGACTCTAAAGCCCTGAGCCCCAAGGCCTTGGAAACCATGACCGAAGCTCTGAGGGCCAAAGCCCTGCGAACTCTTATTGGTATAGGGTATAGGGCTTTAAGGATTTAGGATCCAGGTCTTAATGTGTAAGGGTTTAGGGTTTAAGGCTTAGGGTTTAGGGCTGGAGTTTCGAGTGTTTACGGTTTAGATAGGGCACTATTGGACTTATAGGACCTTCATCTAGATTGAAAAGCATTGTGTTGCTCTCAACAGAGCATTACGGACCCGAAGCCCTCACCTACAACCCTAAACCCTACAACCCTAAACCCTAAACCCTAACCGAAGCCCTCAGCCGTAAACCCTTTGCCCCAAACCCTCAGCCTTAGTACTGGGCACCCTCAATCCTAACCCTCAACCCGTCAGCCCTGAACCCTAAACCCCAAGCCCAGAACCCCAACAGCACCCCCCCCAACTACCCTCCAGTCTACCCTTAAACATTTACTGTTAAGGACCACAAGGGCTCTATTAAA
>CAJNJA010017757.1:0-10846 GCA_905231915.1 Symbiodinium necroappetens
CGACAGTTGCAGAGGTCCAGTCTGGCGCCGGCCACGATCAAGGCCGCGGCCGCCTCGAATTGACCCGACCTGATGGCCAGCATTAGGGCTGTGCTGCCGTTCATGTGATATGCGGTAGTCGTGAGAACAGTCGCCTTGCCTAGCTGGTGCTGCAGGGACTTCCCTGCAAACAACAGCCTCCCCAGCGTACTGTAGTCACGTGCCGTATTCAACTGGAAATCCATGTCAGCACGGAGAGCGATCAACCGCTGCACCAGCCCTGCCGAGCCACCCCGAAATGATGTGGCCGCGACGAGTGCCCGAGAAAGATCCAGCAAACCTGGGCGACCCTGCGTCACCAGCTCCTCCAGGGCTGCGGGCACCCCTAAAGATGCTGCAACCTGCAAGGAAGAGACGCCGACAATGTTCCGGGCGAGCGGCCTAGCACCTGCTGCACACAGGAGCCGGACACCCTCCGCGCTGTCCGAGTAGGCCGCGGCATGGACGCTTAAAAGCAAACCTCCTCCACCCTCGGGACGGGCTCTGGCCTTGAGCAGCAACTGTGCGGCCTCGTGGTGCCTGAAGAAGACCGCCAACGTCAAGGCCGATACCCAAGGTGGAAAGCCCAGCATCGGCTCATCCTTTGACGTGAGCCGATTCACATCGGCGAGCTGCTGCAGCAGGGCTCGTAAGACTTCTGCGTCGCCGGACAGCGCTGCATAGTGCAGAGGCCACCAGCCAGCGCTATCGGCCTCACCGACCCTCCTCAGGCCGTTCTGGTGCAGGAACTCTGCTACCACCTCGTCACCGCCATGGGCCTGACAGCTCGGAAGCAGGCCGGTCACTGGCTCGATCTCCAGCCCGCGCAGGTGAACCGACTGAAGGTTCAAGTGGTGCCGGAATCCAGGCAGGTCGCCCACTCGCAGGCAACGGTTCAGCTTTTGCACCAGAATCTGACGCATCACCGGGGCCAGTTTCTGCCGATCCTCCGTGATAGTCAGATCGCCTTCTCCGACAGAGCTGCTCGGCAAGGATAAAGCTGTCCCAACAACTTCAATGGAGGTTTCACTTTGAATGAGAATCCAAGTGCTGTTCGGCGACAGCTCGCGTGCTGCTCGCTCTAGGCGGCACCACCCCCTCCTGCTCCAAGTCGCAGTGCCGAGCACAGCGCCCTCTGAGGGGCAGTCGAGAACAGGGCACAAGGCAAAGAAAAAGCGGCACTTGGCTATGTATGCCGGGATGCTCATGATGGCATTGGCCTGCTGCAGCGTGTCTGTTATTTCGATCTGACGCTCCAGCTGCGGACACGAGAAATAATCGTACCACAAATACAGTGTCTGGAGCTGGAACTCCCGCATGGGCAAAGGCCTTGCACTTTGCACCAAGGATTCCGTAACGAAATCCAGAGAAACAGATCCAGCACTGTTCAGCATGCGCTTCAAGGCAAGCTGTAGGATACGCATCTGCTTGAACTCCGGGTCTGGGTGGTACCTGTCAAGCCACTGGTGTGAAACAAAAGCTGCCCTGCCCAAGTCGTCGCTGAAGACGACGAGCTCGCCCCTCGCCTGGCATGCGGAGAGGTTCGGTCATATATATGAGTCATATAGGATCCGAGTTCGACTGTTTTGAACACGCCAGACTAACGAAGGGACCCTGATTCACATCAGCTCCCATATCCTGACTCCTGACCAAAGATTCCGCGTCTGCACGGGTCCAGCCTTCAACTTCTCGTGTGGCTCGACCTCTGTCATCTTCATGAGCACATCCGCGGTGACAGTGTGCATTGGGAACAGCATCTGCGCTGCCTCAGCGCCCCCAAGATGGCCACAAAATTCGCATTTAAAAAGAAGCAGGTACTAGTAGGGCTTCTAAGTTAACTGGATTAGAAGACAGAGCTGAGGGCTCAGGTAGCTTGTTTCGAGTATAAGCCACACATTGCAACCTGCGGGAAGAGCTGCAGATCTAGATGTGGCGGCTGTTCTGAGCTACGCTCCCATGGACTGTGACCGTAGTTAATTCGAGAAGACCCAGAATGTGCAATGCCCAGTGGCATCGGCGTCATCGGGCAACGAGCGGCTGCATATTTCCAGTGGCGTCGCGGACTTGCCGAAGATGCAGGAGACCATGCGCACAAGTCTCAATGGGTGAAACTGAACCAACGAGGGAAGCCCGCCCCCCCCCCCCGCCCCCACACGGAGGCTGCGGCTCGGAATGGAAACAAGATTCGACCTAGGGTTTGGGGCTGTCGGGGTTTAGGGATCCCAAAATCAAAAACTTTATCTTCGGAACGCCAAGTATAAAACGGCGGCTCGTGGCTGATACTGGAGCTGACCTGGTTCCTCAAGGGTTGTTGTTAGTTTTCTGGTTACCCTATTCTCCAGTGCAGGACCCCAACCACAAAGTAAACAGATACAAGCCATGCCCTTCAACCTAAACCGGTCCTGAGCCCAAGGTACTGTTAAAGCGCCAAGCCCGGCAAGCCCTAATGCGGGGCCTAGTTTTAGGTTCGCGGCAGTTAAGTGCTTGGGATTTCGGAAACTCGTGCAAACCCACACCCCGAATCCCAACCAACCCCAACCCCTGACAACTAAAGCTTGAGCTCGAACTCCTGAAGATTGAATCTTAAATTAACATTTGCAAATCTCCATCTGAACAGTAAACCTGCACAAAACCCTAAACCCGTCTCGCCTGCCCCCCCGCTCCCCAAGTCTTCATCAAATGAGGGAATTTCGACCCAAAATGGTCTAGGCTACCCGTATCGCCCAGGGCACTCCATGTCGTTCCAGGGCGCCAGCCGGGCGCGTCGCCCGGGCGCGGGGGCCTCGATGGGAGGCTCCGGCTGGCTCTCCGAGGTGCAGTCCTGGGTGCGCAGGGTGTTTGTTTAATGTAGGGGCCTTAATAATAATAATAACAACAATAATATTATTATTATTATAAATAATAGTAATAACAAAAAAAGTAGTAATAATAATAGTAATAATAGTAATAATAAATAATGAGAATAGGGTTTTGGGGCATGTTAAACTATAGCTATAATAAGAACACCCCCAAAAGATAGTATTGTTATTTATTTGAGCCCCTGTATTAGAGGGTGTTGCTTTAGGGTGTTATAGGGTTTCTAGGAGTTTTATAGGAGTTTACAAACAAGGCCTCACAGTTAGAACTCCCCTGTTTGCACATCCCGGGTTTAGGCTCATACCTGGGTGCCTGACTTGGCTTGTGCTAAGAATTTGCTAGCGGCCGCTTTTCCACTCCCAGTTCCGAAAACTCCTGGCGATGATCATAGTATTGCAACAGAGCAAGCACTCAGACGGCAGACTCGTCGCCAGATCATTACGGAATGACATCAAGCAAGGGAGAAAAGGTTCTATTTCAAAAAGTTACGGACCTGGCTGTTCCACACGACGACATCACCTCCTGTCTTGCACTCGTTGTTGTTTCAGGCCTAACTGGGCAAAACAGAGTTCAATCACGTCCAGCATTGGCTGAAGCTTCTTGACCACCTTCCAACAAGACATCGGTTTGGGGATTTGGGGTTGCGGCCGTCGGAACCCTGGTTTTGTGGTAGGGCTTCGGAGTCCAAGGATTTAGGGCTCATACCATACCAGGACGCCACAGTCCTTTTCCGTTAGGGCTTCAGGGGTTTTGGACTCTCGCTACTCGGACAATGCAGGGGTCTAGGGTTTTCGCTTACCGGGGTGCTGGGTGTCAGAACAGCTCTGCAACAGCTCCAGATGGATTTCGACTCTCACGGTTTGGGATTCACGATTTAGAAATGATTTCCTTTTCTGATGTTTTCGCGTTGAAGGCCTTTCGGCAGTCAGAGCGGTGGGTTCGTATTTTGAGTGTCTAGGATATCAAGGTTGCAACGGTTTCGGCGCTCACACTCGGACAATCCAGGCGAGGCAGGTGGTGTTGAGTCGGCTGATTGAAACGACTACTTGGCCAAATGGGAGGGGCATGCAACAAGCATCCGCTGTACTGAGGTAGAGCCCCTAATAAGGGGGCGTGCCGTTCGCATGCCTGGTATCATGCCAGCAAATACAACTGTCATAATGACCAAGGGTCAGTAGATGGCTCATTTTTGCGGTGCGAATCATGTCACGATCATAGTGGTGGAAAGTGCTAACAGTGCCAGCAGCAGAACAGCATCTGAGAACCACTTGTTGAGCTTGGACCGCCTCTGCACGGCGTCATAATGCGTCGATACACTAGGCAGGCCAAAGACTAGGATTCGGCTGGGACTCTCGTCAAGTAGCCGCATGAAACCTTTGAGTCCAGCGAAGCTCATGCCTGCCGATGCCTCGAAACCGAAGGATGACAACTCATCTCAGGCTCTCATAGCACCTTAACGGCAAAGGCCTGTAATGGCAATCCTAGTTACCGAGTTGCACACCCAGGCCATGTGCGACAAAAGTCTAGAGAATAGAAATTGGCCATGCTAGTACACGGCCAGATGGTCAGGGCATCATGTCGGAGCTCAATCCCCAGGAAGGATCCGCTTCACGACACCACGGCTGCAGTCGAACTCAACCACATCTCGCCACGACCAGGTCTGCCGAAGGGTACATAGACCAATCGGACACACTTGGCCGTACATCATAGACCAATGCGGACACACTTGGCCGTACATGGCCATAACGTTTCGTTGATAACTAGTCGTAGGAATCCCGAGGGAAAACTCTTGCGCAAGAAGCCTCAACACAAAACCCCTGAACCTCATCGCAGCCACAACGTCTCCACCAAGACTCGGATTCTGGAAGCGGCTGCGTACAGGCAAGCCTGGCTTCGCTAGGCATTTCGCGATGGTACAAATGCCAGTAGATTCTCGGTAGATCCTTCAAAGGCCCAGTAATGGACTTTCTCACTGCACCACAGGCAGACGAACACGACTGCTTGGATGATTGCTTGCTGCAAGGGCGGCTTTCATTCGAGTGTCTCAGCACCACGAAGATCAACCCGAATTCGTCTAGCGGAGCGGCACCCATGCAATACATAACTTGGTACTTGCTGAAACGACACCACCGGAAGAGCATTTAGGAACATTTCATATATCATTCTGCCAGTAGATGGGTCGAGAAGCTCTTCTGCGGTTGCTTGGCCGGCAGTGGCAGCGGCCACCCTGCAAGCAGTGTCTACCCGATCTACATCGTGGACAGAGTTAAATCTTGAGTGCTCCACTCGCAAGCATTGATATCATCAAAAGGCGAATAGCAGGCTGAGCACATGCTCTTCCTGAACTTAAAAGGTGCAAGGCGAAAGGGACCGGATTGCGCTACACCTTAGGTTCTTGCCAAAGTATATGCTCCGTTCCTGGACGGGCTCCCGGGCAGATGATGCCTAATACATCCTTGCTTGTAGTCAAGTAGTATCTTGTACTACCTATAGGACCCCGAGTCTCTCGTGCAGCTTGTAGAGAAGTGCTGTCTTCAGGAGATGTGATAGGGACTCGAGAGATCGATCATATTATCGTAGGCCATAGTGTAATATACTATAGTATATTATTATGGTATAATATATATATCTTCGGCCATGGCCTCTGCCCACCTTGATGGCCGAGAGACCCGGCTTTGAACCAACCCTGAACAGTTGCAAACAAATAAGAAGATGTTTGTACGCTGTGGCATGCTTCCTTTTGCCTCTCCGGAGGAAAAATACCGTAAGAAAAAAGAAGTAATCTGGTGGAACGCTGTAAGAAAAGTGTGACGCTCTTTGCGTTGGTGCGCAGAATACTGCGCAAATGCGCACGTTCACAGACTTTCACACACAGACACACACACACACACATCCACGCACGCACCTGCATGCAGACGTACCTACATACCATACATTGATTGATACATACATACATTGATTGATTGATTGATTGATTCCGGTGCCGTGGAGCGGGCACCTTACACATAGTCGAACAGTAAAGGCCGCCCAAAGTGAAGTGGCGGTTCTGCGCATATGCCTATTTTAGAGAGACAGTGGCAAGAAGACGGAGAAGTTGGAATTTGTGATTGAAACTCCGTGTCTAGCGAATATGATGTAATATGCTATAACATACCATAAAAAATACATATATACATATATACATATGGTATAGTATATAGTATAGTGTGGTATGGTATTAGTATAATTATAGTATATAGCATATAGTATATAGTATATAGTTTTCAGTATAAAGTATATAGTATATAGTATACAGTATATAGTATATCGTGTATAGTATATAGTATATAGTATATACTATATACTATATAGCATATAGTCTATAGTGTACAGTATACAGTATACAGTATACAGTAAACAGTGTATAGTATAGTCTAACATACTAAAGTCTACTATAGGTCACTGTGATCTAATATGTTACAGTGCGGGGTTCTCTGTTGCAGCAGGGATGCGGAAGCAGCGGCTTCGGCTTTAACAGCGCGGCAGCTGCCAGGAACACCAGCATCGAAGCACCGCCGCAAACCAGTTTGCTTCGGTGCCTTGTTGGGGTTTCGAGCGCACTCGGACACTCCAGGCGAGGCATATGGTTAGGGCTTATAGGGCTTAGGGTTTATCGGTAGTCTATGCTCTTTCACATTGACCGTCACAAACGCGCAGCACTTGCTCTGAATGAGAGTACATATTCCAAAACCCTTGCAGTCTCCGGTCGCTTTGGACCCACCTGCACCAAAGAAATACACAAAGAAAGCTAAGCTTCACCGCCACAGTATGTAGGGCCTCTAGGGCTTTTGCCAACATTTAAATTTACAGACATTCATGACCACAGATAGCAAACCATGACCCATGGCATCTTCTTGTCTTACCTGCGACACGCACTTGCGCATCGTCCAAATCGCCTGGCTGACTCATATTGTCCCGGTCTAAGCCCAGCGCAAGCGGCTACATTTCAAACCCCAAATTCGAAAATCTGATAGCCGTCCCCCCGGTCCGATATGCTGCATGGGTGGTGATGAGGAGCGCAACACAGGCCATCTCCGAGCTCCAAAGCTCTGAACCCTGAGCAGTGAACCCCAAACCTTCTCAACCTTAATTAGCCCTCGAACTACGGGTCAGCCGCAGAAGATTTATACCCGTAATCCCGAAAACCCTACAGCCCCACACCAGAAGCACTATTACAAGGCACCAGTCCACACGCTTTCAAGCTTAGAACCTGAAGCCCAGCAGCAGCTCGAAGAAACTGGACGGTGCGAGCCGGCGCGGGGAGCTCGGGATGCGGGTACGGCCGAACTTCGTGGCCTCTTCAACACTTCCGGTTTAAGGCCTCGAGTTCAAGGATGAAAAAAGTGTGATTCTGCAGGGATGTCGAGTCTCACTGAGTCGGAGATATGGGCCTGGATTTCCACAAGGTTTCGAATATATGGGGAGTTACGTGCACGCTGGCATTTACAACAGGCCGTGCTGCACTACCTCCGGCTCACTCCTCAAAAGCATCCCAGTACGAAATCGTACTCGAGTTCAACCCGAATCCAAGGTACAACCTGCACATCTCGCTTGGACCAACGAGCAGTTAAGGGTTCAGGGTTTCGGTTGCAGGATTGAAGGCCTTTGCCCTCCCCGTCACTGGCGCCTCGACCATGCTTCAGCGCAGACTCGAGGCATGGAAGGGCCGCGGTGGACAGAATGGAGGGATTTGCACTCCCTCTTTCATGTAGAAAAATCCGTCTAAACCCTAAACCCTAAACTCTATCTAGAATCATTGACTTCAAATGTCGTAGCTCTTTGCAACCCGTATATCGGGGACTCTCTGGTGGCCTGGAGGGCTGGCGACATGTTTGCACGCCGGGACTCAGTGGCTCCGTTCGTCGGATATCTGCTTGAAGAGGGTGAAAAACCAGAAGAGGGTTTTAGAGGATTAAAGACCCGCTTCCCTGACATTGTTGCATCGCTGCTAGACTGCTAAATTCTGGAAAGTATGTATTATACCGCTGAAGCTTTGACCCTCGTGGACTCCCGCTGTTAACCCATCCGCCATCCACATCTCTGAACCCTAATTGCAGTTCGACATGGGCCATGATGTTGCTTGCTGTCAGTCGAACAGTAAAAGGAGTTGCGCCGGTGTTCCTTATGCACGAAGTTGTCAGCTTCCTTCCGCAAGCGATCCAAGAACAACCAGCTTGGAAGGACGATCGTTGCCGTCATGCTACCCAAGGTCATGGCCACGATCAGTGTCATGGTCATGGCAGACACCGTCACACTGCAATCAGCGGCACAATCATCGCCACCACCACAACCACCATCACAACTGCCGTCATCATCATCATCATCATCATCATCTTCATCACCACCACCATCATCATGGCCAGAATCGGCACCATGATGGTCATCATCAGCATCGCATTGGTCATGCTTATCCTTGCCATCATCCCCTACACAGTGGCAACCATTACTGCATCGGCACCAGCTTCATCGCCACGGCTTCTGCCGTCATGACCCACTACTATTCGCGAGGTCATGCCCAACAGCACCCATGGCCACTTCCTCAAATGCAAACCACGCTTCTTGAGCATGCTGAAGTGTGTATTTATGTATCTAGTTATCATTTGCTGGTCCCGCACTTCGTCGCAACAACAACAACAGCAGCAGCAGCAGCACCAGCACCAGCACCAGCACCAGCACCAGCACCAGAAACCTCACTTCATCACTGTCACTACACAGGAGTTTGCACCTCCAGGGATTCCCTCCGGACGGACATCAAATTTCCTTGAAGCCTGGCCTGCTCTCGAACCCGACGCTCTGAACTCAAAGGCCAGAAGAACACTCCACAAACTTGGCGGCTCCTTGCCGATTGCCCGCTCTGCCAACTCCAACGCTTCTTGCGCTCTAGCGGGTGTTTGCCCTCGCGCCAGAACACGGTGGTTCAGGACATTTGTCAAGGCTTTGGGGGTGTAGGGCCGGTTTGGCTCTCGGGGGAGCACCGTCGGCGCAATGGCATGCGGAACGAACGGCCACACCAGACGAAGTCTGCTTCATGCCACAAGTTGTTCCGACGGACAGTTCCGCTTTGTTACGTTTACGGTAGTCTCTGCTGTGTGTCCTACTTGTGTGAGTGTATGCGTATGACTTACGTGCTTCTGAATCTTCAGAGGGCAATAACGACCATGCTGCGAATATCACCCAAGACGGCCCAGGAAAACGCTCAAGGGAGGCGAACATGAGTTCAGCAGGGGCGGTAACATCTCGGAGCTCGAGGAATCCAATCCCAGAATGTGAGAAGGGACAAAATCATCTGTGCTCCCGGACATTCACACTTTCGCAGGACTCTTCTTCGATGTGGCGAGTCTTCGGAGCCTTTAAACAGCCCAAAACCGCTGACCCGAGACTATCAAGACTAAACCTTATGATGTCAGCGTAGATGATCCAACAGTGAAGGAACACCGCGACGACCAAACGACCACTAGAACTAGGACCACCGCGACCACCTCGACGATCATGACAGCCAGGACGACCGCGATAATTAACCTGTCGACAAGAAGGGACCAGCAAGAATATACCAGGCCAGCAGCAGGAGACCCCCAAAGAGCAGTAACCAACCATGAGGAGACCAGGAAAGACCCCCGTAAGACCCCCATAACCCATAATGCACCGCCAGAATGCTTGCCCCAAAGCAGTCTCGGGATTCATAAGCACGGCCACAATGCTTTCCCCCAAATACCGGCAGGATGGTCTCCTGATTGTCTCCAGCAGATCCGATATAACAAGAAGGCGTGAGCACAAATGATGCACACCACAGCGGCAGCCGCATCTCGGGGAAGCTCCCGTCGTGGGAACGACATAACCAACTCTGCTTACACCAAGTAAAAACCCTGCAGCGTATACCACACTGTTCGGGCAACACTCCTAAACCGTAAGAAGGCAAATCCCTGGCCTTTCAAACAGCATTCCGCCAGTCCAGCCAAAGCTTCGGCGTAAAGGCTGCGCAGACGGGTCACGGCAAGGCACCTGCCAGTTTGGAGGACTTTAAGATTTCGAGTCTGCGAGTATAAGGACGTAATTTGATTCTGAGAGTAAGGGCATAGAGTTGACTGGCCCTGGGTTTTCGCACCGTTTCTCTCTTGAACTTGAGAAAGATGCCGGCAGTCTTGCCACATGTTGATGAATATGTGTCGCTCGTCCCAGCGCTTCACAGCTTGCGCTTACACGGATCTCTCTCGGCAAATAGTCAATACCGCACCTTTATATACACTTATTCGCGCGGGTCCTCGGGTTGTCACTACCCTGTATTGATGCCTTCGTTGATGTAGGATGGCTTAGCTGGCTTAGCTGGTCCAGCTTATAACCTTCAGCTGTTGTTTTACTCGATTGGGAGCCGTAGATTTCTGGATCAGCTTTGCTGGGTAAAACGACGGAGAGCCAGATCAAAAGGCTGGTAGAAGTCTGCATGGGTGTCGTGTTCCGTTCTGCCCTTCTTCTGCTTCTGCCTCGTTTGGGTTCGCAAAGCTTCGTCGAGGCAATAAATAAGCGAGGGATCTGACAGCATCATGATCGATGTTGCTCACGGGGTTTTGAAAATGCTCTTATTTTCTCTCTCTCCCTCCCGGACGTAATTAGGGGAGGCGTCAAGCTCCCCGGGCTGCAAGCCCATCCGTGCTGTTGGCGGGACAAGGGGGGTGAAAGGCGAGGAGTTGCGAAGGAATGGGCTAAAACCACAATGTTGAAGAAGACAGCTTTCTCTGCAACTTTCTCGACATCTCCATGGGTAGCAAAAAGACGACGACACCGGATTAGTTGGCTTGCCCTGGGGAAACGGTGCAAATTGAAGCTGAACTGCAAAAAGGCTCGTTCTGTCACTCATTCTCTCTCTCTCCCTTTCTCTCTCTCTCTCTCTCTCTCTCTCTCTCTCTCTTTCTTTCGGCAGGGTTATGGACAGAGGGGA
>CAJNJA010017758.1:0-10846 GCA_905231915.1 Symbiodinium necroappetens
GTGATTCTGGGTGAGGGCTACATGAGCTTTGGTGCTCAGCCGTAGATGTCCCGCATGCTCCGGATCCCTGAACGCAACAGTCAACAGGCCTAAGAACCGATCGTAAGCTCTACGAGCCCTCATAAGCCTGCCGAGTTGCACCGGGCCCGAAGGGCGTGGCCCGTGCCCACATTCATGCATAGCAGGCTGGAGGGGAGAGAGCTGTTCCTCTAGGTTCTCGTGAATGCCCATTGCTCTTGCTCACATCCATGGAGAAAGGGGTCGCCGCACGAAGCGTGGAAATTCCGTCGAGAAGAGAAGCAGGCACCCAACCTGAAGCGAATGCGGTGGCTCACGACCGTTTCAAGAGAGTCTTTTTCCTGGCGAGGGCCGCGGAGTTGGATCTTCGTTCGCAACGACATGTCACCAAGAAGGTGTGCTTTGCGACTGCCTGCTGCCCCACCTCATTAAGAAGGGAAGCGTCCTCGCACTCGGAACTCTCTCTCTCAGAATTTTACGCCTGTTTTGAGCCTCGGAGTTTCAGAGCCTCGGAGGGGCCGGTGCATCTCGTCCAAAAGACTGTGTCGTACTCTTCCTAACCTCCGCTGGTTGCCGATGTCGTCGGCTCGAAGGCGCGAGGCTGCCGTCCGGCAGCTTCGCAGGTCCACTTGGAGTCACAGCCGAGAAAGCTTCCCCCCTCGCTGGTCTTACTCCGAAACAGACGGGGGAGCACCGCCTGACTGTGTGGCCAGGATCTGAGCATGTTCGGCTGCAACCAGATCCCGGCAGCGGCGTGGCAGCAGCTCGAAGGCGCCCATTGGCCGAAGCTCACGAAGGTGGACGTGGGGTCGCGCCTCGGCTTTTGGGCACCTGTTGGAGTGTTCTGGGATCCTCTGGTGGAGATGGTTTTGGGGGGTGTGAGGGAGATGTGGGATCGGTGCGAGACTTTCAGGTGGCAGACACCCAGGCCCCGCCATTTCACAGAAAGCTCGTGGTCTGAGACGATGTCTTCGACAAAAGCTGCCGAAGCTCGAGATTCTTTCGGCACGGATTTCTCACTCAGTGCCGGCCCAGGTGCTTCGACAAAGAGTCCAAGGGCGCCGGCGGCGCGGCGGGGCTTCTTGCAGCCCTGGCCCGTTGCCCTGAGCTGCAGGACGCGGTGGCACTGCACTCCAAAATTCCAGAAGCCCCAGCGATGAGGACGTGGAACGATAGTGACAACAACGATGATTTGGTGGTAGTCCGGTGGTGGCGAGTATACTGTTTGCATGTTTGTATTCTGACTGCTACCAGTAGTTCATATCACCGATCTTGCCTCTGCCATAGCCTTTCAAGCACCCAAGGCCTGCTCTGCCGATCCCTACACGTCCCGCATGCTCCGGATCCCTGAACTCAACAGGCGCAAGAAGTAAGCTCTAGCTTTCGTCCTAGCCGGGAAAGCCTCTGTCTAGTATTTACCGAAACAGGCGGGGGAGCAACCAATCCGGCCCGGGCGGCCAGGAGCTTCGGATGCGCCACTGCGATCAAATCCCGGCAGCGGCGTGGCAGCAGCTCGAGGGCGCCGCGTGGTCGAAGCTCACCTATGTGAACTTCGAGGGGCGCCTCGGCTTTGGGGCACCTGTTGGAGTGTGTGTGGTCTCGTCGAGATGGTGGTGGGGGTGCGAGGAGGGTGTGGGAGCGGTGCCACACTTCGAGGTGGTAGACATCCAACCGTTTCACAAGAGACACCCTGGTCTGAGAGATGGTCTTAAATACAAGTAGCAGAAGCGTCCGAAGCTCTTCGGCACGGATTTCTGATTCAGCCCCGGCCCAGGTGCTTCGGCGAAACTTCCAAGGGCGCCGATGGCGTAGCCGGGCTCCTCACGGCCCTGGCCCGCAGCCCTGAGCTGAAGGACGGGAGCTCGTTGAGATTGCAGTAACACCGAAGAGCTTTCGAGGGGTCGCCACTGCCATCACAAGGCCAGGCGAAGTATGCCGACGGAGGCCTCCTAGCAGGAAACTTACATGAACCCGCTACCGTCATGCTCATGCTGCTGCTGCTGCTGCAGCTGATGAGGACGATGCTGACACTTATGATGATTTGGTGGTGAGCGTGATCAAGCTGACTCGCATCGATGTGGGTAGTAGTTTTTATTGCAAGTATCATCAGGGCCGCAGTTTGGCGAATACTTTACAGCTGGCTATAGAAATCTTATGAGTACTGCACACGAAAAAGTCATATGTCTTGCTAGTTACGTTCAGTTGGACCGACCTCCCCGGGGTTTGTGCGGGCAGAAGGGCGTTTTGTCGAACACCAGACGTCAACAGCGGTCACAAAGTAGCAAGAGAAATGCAAGCATGGCATTCGGCATCGCTGGGTCAGGCTCGAAGAAAACCCGAGAAAGCTCCCCAACAAGAAACGAAAATTGGGGCCCCTTTTGGCCTCGGACCGGGGCCAAGCACTCCCGGGCTTCTGCAGTGATGCGATCGTAGGGAAGTTGCACCGGGCCTGAAGGGCGTGGCCCGTGCCCACATTCATGCATAGCAGGCTGGAGGGAGAGAGTTATTCCTTTAGGTTTTAGTGTATGCCCATCGTCAAGCTCACATCCATGGAGAAAGGGGTCGCCGCACAAAGCGTGGAAATTCCGTCGAGAACAGAAGTAGGTACCCAACGCTTGAAGGGTGTCTTTTTCATTGTGGGGGAGTTGGATCTCCGTTCGCAACAACGTGTCACCAGGAAGGCGTGCATTGTGACTGCCCCACCGTCGCATCCACGTCGACCAACAGCAGAGAACAGAAGCATCAACATGCAACAAGCTACAAAAGAAATTCAACAGAGTTCACAGCAAAAGTGGGGCAATACGCGTCGGCCCTTGACCCTCCGACCCCACGGCTTGTCACCTTGGTGCCAGGACCGGGGGATCCGCGGCTTGTCAGACGAGCACTTGGAAGAGCTGCGCCCTCATGATCGCGAGCTTTTGACTTTCCTGCCTCGGCGGGTTTTGCATTCGAAACAACTTCGAGATGCCAGCTTGCGAGATGTGCTCCCCATCCAAAGATGACAAGCCCTAAACCTTCGGCCCTCCGGGAAATCAGCAGCATCTTGAGCAGGGTTAAAGAACGTATACAGTATCAATTGCCTAACATCCTCTGTGCGAATTCTGGCATGTCTAGATGTGCGATCATTTCGATGGGCAGCCGCTCGCACTCACAGATCTGCTAGGCAGGTCGGCGGATCAGAGGTCGAGCTTCGATGCAACAGCCTATGTGTCTATGCCGGAACCGGAAGTCCAAACCGAACGAACCCTCAGCACTAGACCAACGGACTCTAAGACCCCGAAACCCCTGGGACCCCAAATTTTGAGCGATCCGGTATCCTTAAAGGATCCAAAGTCTAGAGTCTAGAGTACCAGACCTCGATCTGAGGTAAAGTACCCTTAATGTGAAAGTAAAGCCGTTGGATTCAAGTGGCTGCGGTTGATGGGGTCACAAAACTCTTCAGGGCTTGGGCGGTCTGGCGGTTGGCTGTAGGAGTGCGGACGCACCGGATGCGATGGATTAGGAGACTGCTGCATCCTTCCACCCTACGGGACCCCAGGCGGCCCTTCAGTCCGAAATATCTGATGCCAAGCCTTAAACTGGGACTGCACACCGGCCTCGATCCAATTCGTGCAAGGACCGTTCCAGTCTACTCCTGGAGAGCCAAAAGCACGCACATACGGTTGAAGAAGGATACAGTAGAATATAGGCCCTGCTTTCGAACCTCCATTGGTGAGATCGTTTGTGTGGTGGTGTGTGGCCTCTTTGGTTCCCAAAGAAGCATTTTGCTTCTTTCTCGCTGCTCTACCTTACATCCCGTGCCGTTGGCCGCAACGTTCGAAGTTGAGAGTCTCAACTGTAGCATAGGAAGATTTCGCTTATGTTCAGAAACCATGGTCTGTTGAATGCGGTTATGTGATCATCAAAGTTATAAGATCTCCACCACTCATCTTTTCAAGCTGGTCCCCTTTGCTGCCTCTTCCGATATCGCTGTCGTGATCTCTATTGGGAGGCGTTCACCAAAGCTCTTGTTGGCACAGCTCCGAGCGCTACTGATGTTCTTGCCCTCTGATTCTGACCGAAGGGCTTGCAGCCACTCCCACGTTTCGGTATAGGTTTGGAGTAGGCGGGTGTCGGGCGTTTGGCCCAGCTGGGCGTAGCGTGTTCGGTTTTATGTAGAATGTAGACCTTGAAACCCCAATTCCTTCGTTTGCTCATTGTGTGGGCAAGCATACACGGCACGGGAAGAAACGTGTACGACCGTTTCTGATGCTGGCCGCTGTCAATGGTCACATGTAGCCAGCAGTGTCACGCAGTCACTAGGCCCATGCCGAAGCGCAGGGCATCCAATCCCAAGTCAATAGCGAAATCGGCTTTTGGCAGAGTGAGAAATGGAGTCCCATGCACTTCGCCAAGCATTGACAGCACTGCAATGCACTGCATGTCCCCAAGCATGTTTCCAGAAAAGCATTGACGTGATGGATGGAGCGGGGCATGAGAAGAGTCCTTTCCATCCGACGAGGCTTCGGCGCCACGTTCTGGGTAGCACCGGGCTCAGCTTAGAGAAAAATCTGCAGGAAGACAATCGCTCACAGTTCACATCGTGAGCGCAGACCTTTCGTCTCCACAGAACTCCACAGGAGGAGGCCAAACTGCAAATGTGTGTGCCAAAGCAAAGTGTCTCTGACCAGCCATCTTGCGCTGCGGCCTGATTATAGGGCCTTAGCACGCAGAATAGGGTTTCTTGATAGATGCCACATGGAGATATGATTCCGAACTATTCAAACCCTACAGTATTTGCCAGTGGCAGTGCCTGGCAAAATCCTGCAGGTCATCAGCGAGTTGGACGGGATCTGAAGGGCTTTATGACCAAGTGCAAGAAACTCGAGTGGCAAAATGTGTTGCAGTTTGATTCTGCGCTTCCATCTTGGGCCATGTCTCTTGCACCCTAAGCTGGCAGAATGCCGGGGGCCTGGGCACGGGAACAGCTTGAATCCGGACCTCTTTTTGCCAAGTCAAGGTATGCGGACCGGCAAGCCACGTGCTTAACGTTGTTTCATCAGATGGCTTGCATTTTGTGGAATAGACCCCTTCTTTAAGCCTCTGCCCCCCAAAGCCAGAACCTCTGTAAACTCTCAACCCCGGGCTCTGCAACCTCAGCATTCCCCCCGAAAGTCCTTACAGTGGCCTCAAAGCCGAACAATAGCCTCAGAGCCCCCATGTGTCTCGGCTGATGTTGCATGCAGCGGTTCCATGGCCGAAGGCGGGCAGTGTTGTCGCGGGTTCCAGGGTGTGAGGCTTTAGTGTTATTAAGCCGCCGGCGTCCTTAGTTGCTACGCACTATGGTTGGTTCTCTAAATTCGGGTCCCTTTTGGATCGCAACAAAATAGTATGGCACCCTTAGCAAAAGGAACCCCGAAAAGGGACCGTAATTTCCAGAGCTACCCATATAACACCAGTAGACGTCACCCAGCTTTGTTACCTAGGTCCGTAATTCGGCCTTCCGAAAGGTTCAATTAATGCTGCTGTGTTGTTTCAGCTCCAAGATGTCCCGAGCCAACCCTAAACCCTAAACCCTGAACCCTAAATATCCCGAAACCCACCCTAAACCCACTGTCGAACTCCGCAGGCTGTGAGAGCTGAAAACTGGGAGATCGCAGAGCAGGCTTTGCCTCAGGCGCCAGCACTGGGGGTTTAGTTCTTAGGGTAACCATGCAGCATGCCTCCAGCCCCCAGGTACAGAGAACACCCTAAACCAAACCCTAAACCTTAAACCCTAAACCCTAAGCGCTAAACCCTAAACCCTAAGCCCTAAACACCCTAAACACCCTAAACACCCTAAACCCTAAACTTTGCCCTAAACCCTAAAGCTTAAACCTCAAGCCCTGAAGCCTAAACGCGAAAATCCCCCGGTGCCTCCGAGCCTGCGAGGCCGGTCTGCTTGAATCGAGCCCCCTGTGCTCGGCATCCGCCTTGGCGCGTGGGGGAGGGGGGGGGGGGTTTAGGGGTTTAGGGTTTAAGGTCTAGGGTTAGGCTTTAGGGTTTACGGTTTAGGGTTTTGAGCTTTGGGTTTAAGGTTTAGGGTGTAGGGCTTAGGGTTTAAGGTCTAGGGTTCATTGCAGAAGCCTTAAACCCTAAACTTTCTGCGATTGGAGATAGAGCCGCTGCACTTCACCAAGCAGCCTGAACCCTGTTTCCTCTGTGGCTTCGAGCTGCAGGTCATCTGTCTACATGACAGGACAGTAAGACCTTGCAGCGGAATTCGTTTGCTGGGCCCGTGCTCAGGTTGAAAAGTACAGAAAGCAGGCACGGAGCTCGATGACGTGAGTTTCAGGCAGTTTAGCTCGTTCATATCCGGAGTTCTTGCAGTCTTCTGCAGATCTGGCATGCAGCTTTACGAGTTTAGGTTTAGGTTTGGGGATACCCCAAATCCTAGACAGTCCTCAACCCTGAAGTCGGAATCCGATCTGGGGTCTGCTGCTCAGGTGAACGACGAGAGCTTGGATGCCGACACCAGGCATCTTGCCACGCTGCTGGCTCGGGCGCCTGGATTTCTAGCCTTTGGGCCCAGCCTTCGACGGTTTGGCTCAAGGTGGCATGGTTGGCAAACTTGTGGGCCCAAGCAGGTCTTAAAGGCCAAGTCGAGCCAACTCTAAATATAGGGGTCGGAAGCCATGCTACAATGTGCCCCGAAATCCTATAATTCTTATTGTTAAGGCCCCTATATATTACTTCGACTAGCCGCAAAGCGCTGCGATTGCCAAAGGCTTTCAAAGAGGCAGAGGCTCGAAATGAGGGGCCTGGATAATCAGAATACGGTTTCGGGTATATCATACCATAATCATATCAAGGAACCAAGGAATAGTCATGGTAGGAAATGCTCCTTTTTCGGAACCCAAACAACCCGTCGTCGGTCACTAAATGCTTGGAGTACGTGATGTTTTGTCATGGTTATACTTTGGGGTTCATGCCGCCAGCGAAGCCGAAAGTCAGAGCTGGAGCCGAAGTAGGGTTTAGGGTTTAGGGTAATTCTGCGAAGTATCGTATGTTGTGGAGACGAGCTGCTTGAAGCTTTGACGGTGACTTACTGTAACCGACTTAACCTCTCGGCTTCAGCACGGAAGGCCGATGTGACGCCGAGGTGGCTGCAGAAAAGAGCCTGGAATGCCAGCAGCTGGAGGTCGACGAGGGGACCTCGCCTGCAAATCCCAAGTTTAGGGTTTAGGCTTACGGCTTTACCTAAAACAACCCAAATCTGATCTCCTTGGAGGTGGGAGGGGCTGAGACTTCGGAGTTTAAGTGCTGGTTTTCCCGGTCATCGAGTTTTCCTCCTTATCCGGGAACAGCACTCCCATTCGCAGAGATTGAGGAGGCCACGGGTCTGTCGGCAGTGCTGTCTCATGCAGCGGCAGTGCCTAAGGCGGCCTCGGCTTGTTCAGGGTTGTTGAGAGTGAGCTCCCTGAGTAGTGGTCTACAAGCGTTCAGAGCAACTGTCGGATGAGCCGTGGCTGCCTTCTGCGCGTAGGTAAGTTTCGGGTTATTCAAACGTTGCACTACGTATCCTCGCCGCGAGACACATTGTTCGGAAGCTTGGCACGCAATCCACCACCCTTAGCTCTAAACGCGAGAAATCTATAAACTCTAAGCCCTAAGCCCAAACCCGAACAGCACTGCTTGAGGAGGCGCGCCGCTTCAGCAGGTCGGTGTTCTCACAGAAGGTGCTTCTCTAGCTGCTGGAGGGCAGCTTCCATATGATTCGTTGAATTGCTGAATTAAGGAAGGTACAGGTTGGGGCGATGCCTCTCATGTTGGGTGCAAGCCCCAAGTCCGTACGGTTGAGGGCTTTTGAGGCGTTGAGATTGGATCGAGCTTTGCTTGCAACGGGTTATAGGTTTCGAGGGTATGAATCTAAAGCTGCGTTTAAGGCTGTATGGTCCTGGTGCACAATACTTTTCTAAAGTAGAGTGAGAGAGGTCGAGAGAGAGAGCACAGGCTCGCTTCCATGTAAAGAAGCACGCCTCACAGGAACCTGATTATCGATACACTCTGGTATATTAGAGTAGATGCCAGTAAAAATTTGTTTCTCCCCCAAGCCCCGACATCCCCACCCCTCCGAAGACCCTGGCAGCTGGGAGGTGGCCCCTGAAGACTTGGAGCGAATGCGCAGCCGCCAGGCCCGCCAGGCTCGCTTCTTTTGTGGGAGCGGGAGCGGATCGAGTTTTGGGGTTTTGCAAGGATGTGTGAGTGAGTGTCTGTGTGTCGTGGATGCCAGCAAGAAACTAAACAAGCAGTTTTCATGTTGTTTTGCCCAGGCATCAGCGCTGTAGCTACCGAAGATCCTGAGCTGGCTTCTGAGAAAGGGGGCCCTCTCCACCTAGACCCAGCCTCCGAGTCGCCGAGTCATCGCTAAAGATCTGAGGTTTGCAGGTGGTGCCGCCGCGATCTGCCCGTGCTTTCACAGGGTGTGCATCGTCACTTCCGAAGCAAACGCAGTTTCGGGTTGGAGGCGTGAGGCTGCAAGCCTGTGATTGTCTTGAGGAGACGGTGTCTCGGGCCTCTGAGCCCCTTCCTCAACGATGTCATGTGAGTCATCTCTATAATCAGCTTCGGCACCCCTTAGCTGCAGGGCTTCGTCGGGCTCAGCGGGGCATCGGAGAGCTCTGAAGCACAGCCCTCCGTCGGAGGTTTGGCGGTGCTTCCGAGGCTCCAGAAGGGTGCTGGCCTCGGAGCTTCGGGGCCAGGAGGGCTTCCTTTTCTTTTGGGTGGAGGCTTCCCCCTGTTTCTTCTTCCGGAGAGGTGCCCTCGATTGATGAGCGGTCCAGCTGGCAGCAGCTACCAGCGGCTCGAAGATCTCCAAGTCCTGCAAACCTCCGTTTCGGGTTTCAGGATCCTCGGAGGATTCGGAGGAAACGCAGATCCAAGAATCCTCTCAGCCGCTCCCGCCTCCATGTTCGTGGCTGTCTCTGTCACTTCCTGGCTCCCCTCTGCTTGAAACAGATGCGGAGGCTCGCGGAGGCTTCTTCTCCCCTTGCGCCGACAACAGCCAGCTCTAATTCCCTCCCTCACCGGGAGAAGGCTCCTGCGGAAGCAACTCCCACACCTTTTCTGGCGGCACATATGCCAGGCCGATCGTCCGGAGAGGAGCTTTGACGATTATTCGTGAAGGGCCCGTACTAGCCAGCTGCCTGCTGTATCACAAAGAGCTGACAGACTAAGACTTCAACATCAACGTAACCGCATGCCCGACGAACCATTCCATGAACCAAAATTCGTCACCATCTCCAAAAAGTGATGCATGACCTATGGCGCATAGGATCAACTGGGGGCCGTGGCAGCCTCCGAGCTGTCGAAGCCGCCCCCTACGGCACGGACCTGAGGCGCTCGTGTGCTCCCGCCGGGCCAGGAGTTCGACGAAATGAGTTTGGGCCTCCCCTGCTCGCCATCCTTACCTTTGCTGCCTGAGCTGCCTCGGCTCGAACAGCGATCATAGAGAGCAAGACCGGAGCCATGACTGCCTATCAAGCGTTGCCTTCGGAGCACCAGAGTCAGAGGCCCCCGGGTTTGTTGCTTGTGCTCGGCTTTCGAGTCGCGAGTAGATAGAGTTCCTGCCTCGAAGCTCCAGGCATCAACGGAGCCTCACAGCCACGGTGATCTGCCCGGAGCAGCTTCAAGTCGAAGACGACGGCGACGGCCGAGTCAGAGTCAAGCTTGATGATGCGTTGAAGGGGAGCTTTATGCGGCTCCTACGCCTGGAGCTGCATCTCGGCCCAGTACCCCGGCTTGTGCAGTTGGCAGAACTGGAAGGTGCCGGCCTCGAGGAGGGCACGCTGCCCATCCAACGTGTCACGCTGCCCTTGCCGGATGACGCGCGGGTGCTTGGCTTCAGGTATTGGGAAGTCGGCGGCTCAGGACCTCTCAGCACCCAGACTCCCGGGAGGATCTATAGAAACGAGAACCACATATTTGCGACCCTATACCACTAGAATTCTTTCTAGGAGCGCGCCATTAACGGATCTACTTCCTAGATCCTCTCAGGGGTCTGGGTAGAGATCCATTTGCAGGTTCTTGCATAGCAAAGGACGGCGCTGAAGCCGCGGCCTGTCGTGCTGAGGCGACAGATCCAACCACGGGCTTCGCGGATCTTCGAGATATCCACATCCTTCTGGATGTCCAGGGCAAGCTCCAACTGGAGCCCCTTTCGCGCCGATACCTTCGCTCCAACTCGATCGAGTTTCCGGGCCACCTGCACTGGATGCCTCCTGCCCTGGAACGCCTCGAGAAAGAGCCCGAGAACGTTGATATCCCCATGCTGCCTGAGGCACGAACCAGTCCGCTAAGCACACCTGTAGCTTGCAGTTGCAGCTTTCTGCCGGTCCCGGCAGGTCATCGGGCTGCGGACCATCCAGAGAAGCGTAGACCACATCGTGGACTGCGAGTACGCCCACACCTGGACCTGCACCCTCGACGCCGTGAGAAGCCTGACGGGGCAGTCTGCGATGTTCTGGGCCGATCTTTTCCTGCTGACTTTCGTGCCCTCCTCAGCCTGAGTGTTCCGTTCTTCTAGAGTGGAATGGAGATATGGTTTCTGTATTTTGGAGAAGAAAGAGAGCAAGTGAGTCAGAAACTGGTACTTGCCAAGCCCACATTCCATCTAGAACACATGTGTCGAGCACGTTGCCGTGAGAAGTTTCGATGGCGAATGGCCAGAGGTGCTGTACTACATTGACATCGCGCTGGACCTGAAACAGCTGCGTTTGTTCTGGCAAAACAAACTCTTTGGCTACTTCTTCCTCAACGTCGCCGGCATGGCGCTACCTCCCGTCTTCACGACGTTGGAGGCGGTGCATTT
>CAJNJA010017759.1:0-10846 GCA_905231915.1 Symbiodinium necroappetens
ACTCGAGGCGCTCCTACCTTGTTTTTCCCCACCCTCGGTGTGGGGTTGTTAGATTTTAATTTCAGCTATTACTCCCCCCCGCTCCCCGCCCGCTGAGACTACCTCCAGAGACTGCCTGGAGTGCCCGACCCCAGAGACTACCGTGAGACTCCATGGAGCGCCCAACAGCAGAGACTACCGTGAGACTCCTTGGAGTGACGTGAGACTCTCGGGGATTCCAGGACCATTACGCCAGTCAGTGGTGTGCCCCCATGGAGCGTCGGCTGAGCCCCCGGGATCTGTATGGTACACTCAAAACTAAAATAATCTACAGTTTACTATACAAAAATTTGCATAGGCCTCGCAAATGCACTATCTGTAGGGTGGGCATGTTCGAAATAAAATATTTCAGATTCAGACCCCTGTAGTACTCCGATGCTCAAAGCCAAACTACCCGAAATGAGCTCTAAATCCCGGCAACCGCAAACCTCAAATCCCTTTAGGGTTTAGGGTTTGGGGTTCAAGGCTGGTTTCAATTCCTGAAAACCCATTACCTCGAATCTAAGACCCTCAGCTCCAAAAACCCAAAAACCCAAACTGAACCGCAACAGCCCTCAACCCACCCCTAAACCCTAAACCCTAAACCCTAAACCCTCAAGCCTAAACCCTAAACCCTAAACCCTAAACCCTGTAATCTCCTGAGCTGCGGTACTGCCGGAAGAACTCCAGCCATGCCTGGGGCGGCTAGATCTGAGAGCTTCAGAGGCAAGACCTTTAGGGCGTGAGGGAGTTTAGGGTGTAGGGTCTAGGGTTTAGGGTTTAGGGCTTAGGGTTTAGATGCAATTTGAAAGACTTTTGGGTTGTGTGCGCCTCCTGCCCGACTCATTTCAGATTCTTGATATCCTACACTACAACACACATCATTTAGGGCGTGAACTTAAGGCCTAGGGTTTTAAGCTTTGGGTTTAGGGCCTAAAGCATTCGTTTAGGGTTTAGGGGTTTGGGGTGTAGTATGTTACAACCACAATATTCTAAGGAACGAAACATCAGGAATAGCATTGGCAGTTCGAGCCGTCATATCAGACTCTATCCCTATTCTTTTAGAAAACTGCACTGCCCTAAACCCTAAACCCTAAATCGCTGGGGGATCCGTTTAACTTTAGCCGAGCTGCAAGGTGCCCTAAGGTGCCGAAGAGTGCAGCCGCCTCAGCCAAAGCTTTGAGTCGCTCCAACTCACGTCGGTTCAGGTTTAGGGTTTAGGGTTAAGGGTTTAGGGCATGTAGAGTGCAGACCCATGATTAATACCCGCAGCTTGTCTTGATATGAGGATCCCTCTACAACCTCGTTGTAAGGGCCTTGAATGACCTTAATGTTAGGATGCCCTTGATTCTTCGATTTAGTTAAGCGCGTGCGGTCTCTTGCCCTTCCGACTGGGTATGGGCTGCATGTACCGAGAACGCTGAACCGCGACTGCTTCGGTATGGGATCTGAAGGGAGGCGGGGTGCGCAACTGCTCGCATGTAGCAAGGTAGCTAAAGACCCCGCTTAAGTACTTACTAGTCATGTGATTTACTGTACCAAAGATATACTAAAGTAAAGATCCATAGGTTAAACACAAAGAGCAAGAATATTTCGGAACAATCCCATGTGCTTCCTGGCGAAGACCTTCACGGAGTCCCGGCAAAAACGACGGTTGAAAAGATACAACCCAAACTGTAGGATCCTGGTTATGTAAGTAGGAACCCTTGGGGTTGAGGGTTTAGGGTTTAGGGGTTTAGGGTTTAGGGTGTAGGGTTTACGGTTTAGGGGTTTAGGGTTTAGGGTGTAGAGTTTAGGATTTTGAAACTCCACCACGACACACAGACCCAGCCCAACACCGCCTGCAGAATACGTGCACCACTGGGAGCACCGTTGCGCTCCGACCATTCGAGAACCGACCTGCCAGCAGCGGGGCGGAGCCATAGGGCTTACATGTAGGAGTTAGGATTAGGGGGACCCTTGGGGATATAGACCCTCTCAATAAGGTCCCTTTTTAAGAGAGCCAACAGTAGGGTTAAGAAGGGTCTCCCTAATACTACGTAGGAACATGGGCCCGGACCTCGCAATGGGACACTCCCGCTGGACTACTGAATTTCCAATTCCAGAGCCATGTGCTGAGACTTCAGATGTTTGGGCCATGTCCACAGTTGAGACCAAAATTCGCTGACACGAAATCCCTCCCGCAACTCTAAGCTCTGGAGCCGGAAACCAACTTGATCGACCAGATGGTCCTCTTAACGCGCTGTTACCACAGTCAGCAGGCTATGTAGATCTCCGCGGCACCCTGACTACGAAACAACCCCAAGTGAGTGACAAAGGCTGAGAGCATCACTTGGTATGCAGCACAGCCAAGGCAGCAAAGCCTCAGATCCAGGCCAAGGTAGTGTGTAGGATGTAGGGCTTACTAGGGCTGGTGACCGTGCCGAGCATCAGTTGTTCCACAACTCCCAATGCAAATCGGTTAATGTAGGGGTCTTCCAAATCAGGATAGGGTTTCAGGGGGTAATTATGCGACAAGAAAAATACGGAACCCCAAAATAATGTCGGTAGTTCTTTTGCCGCCATCTTCAGCAACATTGCAACAGGATGCATGAGAAAGTTTCGGGTCAGGGTGCAGTTCGAGCTTCGAGTTTGGAGCTACGGTTGAAGGTCTTAGGGTTCAGGGCTTTAGGGCTTCAAGCCTTTAGGACTTTAGGGCTTCAAAGGTCTAGGATCTACAGGGCTTCGAAGGTCTATGGACTGTAGGGCTTCAAAGGCCAAGGATCTGGGGATGGGATGCTTCTCCGTCCTTTCCGTCGTAGGAATTCGGGGCTTTGGCCCAAAAAAGCAGAGACTTCGGTGGCTTAGGTCGTCCCTACAACAAACCCAGGCCCTGGTCATCGGTCTTGCTTTGGGGTATAGGGTTTAGGGTTTAGGATTTAGGGTTCTGCTATGGTGTCTTTATGTTGAGAGGCGTCAAGGGGATACTATTCCGAACTGTAAAGACCTTAACAGTCTATGGACATTGAAAACCATAAACTCTAAGCTCCTATGCGCTTGAACCAACAATGTTCAAGGAGTTGGGAGTCTGCAGGTACTCGCGGAGTTCTCTTCGATGTATGGTTGATTTTTTTTTAGGGCTTCGGTGCATGGCTTTGGGGGCTTATCCTTGAAGCCTTTTAGGCTTTGGGCTGTGGTCTCGGATTGGTGCCCAAGCCGAAACCCTGGAAAAAGCAAGACAATGGCCCAAGCTCGTTCATCCGAGAGGCCAAAGAAGGCGAAGAAGCACACCGGCACGATGCCTTTCTGAAGAGGGTTATGAAGACGAGGACGAAGAAGGTGAGGAGGAGCAGGAGTAGGAGGATCACGATGAGGATGAGGATGAGGATGAGGATGGTGATGAGGATGGCGGTGATGATGAGGATGGTGATGATGATTATGATGATTGATGATGATGATGATGATGATGATGATGCCGATGATGATGACGATGATGACGATGGTGATGATGGATAGAAACATGTGATCATGACCAACATGTCCACCACAGCTGGAAGAGGTTGGCTCGTTTCTGTGTATGTATGTGCGTCTGTGCCTCACTTGCGGACTTCCCCCCCCCCCCGAACCCAGGCCCGCAATCCGAAACCTTAAACTCGTCAAAACTTCGAACTTGGTTGGCCATCTGCCCCGTGGTCGATATGCTCTTACTGCTCGCAAAACTTTGCCCCGAACTCCGACAAGCAGCACCTTCACCCTGCCTATCTCATCCATGGACAACTGCGCGTTGTCCCCTTGAAGAGGATTTTGCATTTGAAAGCTGTAGCCTTGGCGGAACCCAGAAGCCGAAACTGTCGCGGCTTAGGTTTAGCATCTGGGGCTTTCGGGCATAAGGCTTCTATGGTCGTGTACTGCATGCCGACGCGGAGCTTTCAACTAATACTGGGGATATGAAGGTTCTCGTACGCTACAGGTTAAAGTCTCTTTTGAGTGCCCTAAGTGCTCTGAATACCATGGATCCAAAGAATTCGGGGTTTAGGGATTAGGAATCTAGGTTCTACAGGTAGGGGGTTTTGGCCTTGATTTGAGGCGTTGAGATACACCTCGATTCTCTGACCCTAAACCCTAAACCTCCTCTGACCATGAGAAGTTTCGAACCTCATGGCATGACTTCTGCTGACCCCACAGGTGGCGGCGGAACCTGAACCCTGAATCTAAGTCCCTACACCTGAAACCGCGAAGCCCGAAAATTACAAACCTGAACTCGATGTGTAAATCTGCAACCTGAACCTAAAGCCCCAAACCTTAAAGCAGTACATGTTGAATAGACCCTACAAGGCCTAAACGTGCTGAGCCGGACCCAAAACAAACCAAAGACCCGGGTTTGAAGCCTAAAATCCTAAAGCCCGAAAGCCCGCAACCCTGAAACCCTATCCTCTAAACCCTAAACCCCTAAACCCTAAACCCTAAACCCTAAATACTAAACTCTGTAGCCCTAGATCCGGAAACCCTACAACTCTAGTGCCCCAAAGCTCTAAAGCCCGAAACCCTCAAACCTCAAAACCTAAACCAGGCTCCGCTTGTAGCATATCTATATTATGTGTAACTATGGGATTTAGGGTTTAGGGCTTAGGGTTGAGGGTTTAGGGTGTATGTTTCTATATTTTCTACCACGAGATTGACAATGGAAAGAGACCGAGCTTGGTCATGGGGTGGCCGTATACCTGGTATACATGTATACATACATATGTATATAGACATACATACAGATATATGTAGAGTAGGTAGAGACAGAGATAAGAGAAGAGAAGGGAAGAGAAAAGAAGAGAAGAGAGAGCGAGAGCGAGACAGAGAGAGGGTTAGAGAAAGAGAGAGAGAGAGAGCGAGAAAGAGAAAGAGAGAGAGAGAGAGAGAGAGAGAGAGAGAACGAACGCCCGGGGGGGGAGGGAACGAACCCTTAACGGAACACCCAAAGGAGCAGCTAAAAATAAAAATAAATTCAGGTTCCTGGTTCAGTCCAGTGTCCGATCTCTAGACTGTGGCTGGAGCAAGAGACGAGGGCAACGAACCACCACCGGGGTCGCAGTTTTTCCTGGGTCTCGATTAGATTAGGGTGTAAGGTTAAGGATAGGGTTTAGAGTTTAGGGTCTATGCGGGCGCTTAGGGTTTAGGTTCCTGGAAAAGCCCAAAGGTGTTGTTGAAACAGGGCTATAGATTTCTGGTTGGTGTTCAAGAGTTTTACAACGGCCTTGGTGGGGTTTGCAAGCAATCGATAATGGCTTCGCAGTTTAATGTAGACACTGTTTGATAATCGCCGTTCTTAAGGCCCTGAACATCCGCAAGAACATGCGGGAACCAGAGTAGAACAAACCCCAAGCCCTAAATCTAATGAAGGAAGGGCGTATGAACAAAAACAGCACTGGTCCAGGTTCGGCGCTTGTGCTCTGAAGGTTCGGGTACACTTTAGGGCTTAGGGATGTTGGGGTTTAGGGTTTAGGGGTTTAGGGTTTTAGGGCTTAGGAGCCTAAGCTTGAAAGAGCCGAACCACCTGATCTCCTAAACTCTCATACCTAGCCATAAACCCTCAACTCACCCCTGGATGCCCGTTCTGCCCACCGCCAATGCCCTGGACACTGACATGGGAGTTTCAAAAAACAGCGTACCCCAGGACCCACCCTCAGTTTCAATACCCTTTACTTAGAACAGAACTCCACACACCTCGGAACCTGCACCAAACCGCCGAAATCACGAAGTCCTGTGGGTGTGCAGGTGCAACGCCGTCATGTCAGGTCGCGCCTTACTTGAAGAAATAGATGCTCGAGCAAATACAGGATGCGAAGATGAACCCGACGTTGCAGGATTTTTATCCTGAGCACCCTAAAACCTAAACAGTTTGATTCCTGAACCCGCAACCCTCGCCGCCCCCGCCCCACCCCCCCAACCCCCACACAACACTGTCTTAAATAACCTTAATACGTCCTAAACCCTGAAACCCCACAAACCCTAAACCCTGACCCCGCAACCCCAAACCCCGGCCCTGCCGGCGCCGCCAGGAATCCACCACGGCGGTGTCCAGAGACAGGCCCTCTTCCGAGGCGATGCGGTGCCAGTCGAGCGGGTAGGCCTCCAGAACAACACGCTTTAGGGCTTAGGATTTAGGTTGTAGGGCTGAGGTTTTTAGGTGTTGTTGGGGTTAAGGGTTTACGTTCTAGGGTTCAGGCGCAGAATCTAGGTTTTATTTGGCTTTCGGAAAGCCTTTCTGTAAAAACCACAGGTCAAAGAGACCAGGAGTCACCGCTCGTGCCTTCTCTCAGGGCTTAGGGTTCATGGCTGAGGGATGATGCTCGCAAATGCGCGTACAATAACCCTAAACCCTAAACCCGAAACCCTAAACCCTAAACCCCGAAACCCGAAACCCTAAACCCTACCAGGAGCAACATGCTTCAAGGTGGCGACCGACAAGAGACGGCAACCTTAACTTTGAAAACTCCTAAACCTGAAACCCTGAACCCCACGCCCCTAAACCCTAAACCTTGGGTACTGCCCGCATACAGTAACAGTCTATGCTAGGGCTACTATTAAGGGCCTTACATATACCCATATGAATATGACTCGACTGCTCTGCGTGGGGGCAGTATCCAACCTAAACCTACAAGGGAACCCTATGGATGGGGAAAGCAGAAGTAAAGGCTTTGCTGCTTTTGCAGTGTCTGATTCAAAAAAAAGCCGTGAGTTTCATAAGAAGCCGTTTCGAAGGCTCCCCGGACTCGGGATTTGGAAGTGTGCAGCACGGAAACCCGAAGTTTAGGGTTTAAGGTTCAGGTTTTAGGGTTTAAGGTTTAGGGTTCAAGGTTTAGGGTTTAGGGTTCAAGGTTTAGGGTGTAGGGTTTAAGGTTTAGGGATTAGGAGCAGCCTTCGAACAAATCTGCGTGAGGCGTTTCTCCGGAACAGTAGCTCTTCGTTGTCAGGGCGTTGTTGGTGATTGGCCTTAATAGTTCGACTAGGGCTTTGGGCTGTATGGAACGATACGTCAGGAAGAATACTACAAGCCAAGGTCCCGAATATATTGACCAGAAAAGCCAAAGCCTTGTATTTGTAAAGCACTCTGACAGACCCACTCAATGGGAACCCTTAAGAAACCCTTATAATACCCTAAATGGAACCCTGATACTAACCCTTATGGAACCCATTTGTAGCTCATAGTACCCTCAAAACTGGAAACCCGAATCCCCCAACAAGAAGCTCAGCTGCCGAGCCGCCCTCTTGGCCGCCCGAGTCACGTCTGTGCAGTTCGCCTTCGTATTCGCGTCGTAGCGTTCAGGGTTTAGGGGCTTAGGCTTTAGGGTTCGGGGTTAAGGGTTTTTGGGGGTGTCGGGTTTCGGGGTTAGGGTTTAGGGCCTTCGGCTTCGGGATGACGGGCATTTTCGCTATCCGCGCTACCAACAAGAGCCACACTAACGTGGGAAGCTGAATCCTCTTCCTGTTCCGAGAAAGAAACAGCCTCTTTTAATCTCCGGAATCCTGATCAAGGGTTTAGGATTTACGTGACCCCCTAGTCTATCTCAAAACCCTGTTCTAAGTATTCAGACCCATATACTGTCGCCGGAAAGCCAAGGCCGTTCGCTAACCCTAAACCCTAAACCCTAAAAAGCGTTAACAGCTGACAAGCTCGATGCTCCCAAGCGCAGCGCCTCTCCCCAGACCTGCGAGACCTCCGGGAAGGAGAAATACCTGAGCCGCGAGAAGTGGCAGCTTAGGGTTCAGGGGTTTAGGGTTTAGGGTTTAGGGGTTTAGGGTTTAGGGTTTAGGGGTTTAGGGTTCAGGGTTTCTTCAGGTTTAGGGTTTAGGGCTCAGAGTTTAGGGTATTAGGGTTTGGCATGTTGGGCTTCAGGGCTTTAGTCTCTGGATCGAGCGTCTAGGGCTGATTCACGCTTCACGGTTTGGGGCCAAAGGCTTTGGGTTTTAGGTCTTTGGATTTTGGCATGCTTAGACTGAGTCCACTGCCTCGCATGGGATGCGTAGCAACGTAAGTTGATCACGATCTGGAACCTTTTGGAAGGAAATGAAAAGATCTTGGGAATTTTTTTCAGGCAAGACGAAATCTCATTGGGCTTGTGGCATGCGGGGAAGTCCAAGCAGGCCCGATTAGCGTGGCTTCACTGCTTTGGAGCCTTGGGCTCAGAATGGAAATTACCCCATCACAATCCCCAGCCACCGACATTCCGAAGCATCCCTAAACCCTAAACCCTAAACCTTAGACCCTAAACCCTAAACCGATGGTGCTCGGCCCTCCGGAAACTTGCCTCGGAGCAATCCCGACGGTTTAGGGTCCAAGCTTCGTTTAGTGTGCTCTTCCACTCTGCTCCGACAGATACTCGAAACTGCACAGCCACTCAAAACAGCGCAGCCATGCGTCTAAAGTTCTCATAGCTCATATTCAGGATCCGACTGTTGTATCGATCTACATCTAGGTTGCCTGGAAAAGCGAAGCTACTACACTTGGGTCATGGGTGGGTGCGCCGTAGCACCGTGCCACACCCCGAAACCTTAAAAACCCTAAGCCCTAAACCCCTAAAACCCTAAACCCCGAACCCCGAAACCCTAAAACCTCAAACCACTAAATCCTAAACCCCTAAACCCCAAAACCCCCAAGCCTTAAACCCTTGGAGCCCGAGCTTTAGGGTGGGGCTCCGTTTTGTCCTCGAGGTTCTTTAAAAGCGGAGGGAGCGTTAAGGAAACACCGCCCTCTGGAGGCCCTTTAAAGGGATCTTATCAGGGTTCCATGAGGGATCTGTAAGGGTTTAGGGTTCCTTTAAAGGGATCTATAAGGGTTCTATGACTATGAGGTGATGAGGTATCTGTAGGGTTCAAAGTTTAGGGGATTTATGGTTGAAGGTTTAGGGTTTAGGACGTCCTCTCCGAGCAAAGACCAGCAGAAAACGAAGCGAACCAAGAAAAGGCAACCTAATGCTCTTTGTGGCTGCCCTAGGGGCAAGCAGCTTGCGGAACCGCCCAAACACTAAACCCCAAAGTCATACGACGGTGCAAACCCTAAAGCACCAAAACCCTAAAACCCTAAACCGTCTAGGGACGTGCGATCCTAAAAACCCTAAAGCGTCTAAGGACCTGAGATCCTAAATCCCCTAAACCGGATGAAAGCTCCAAGCGCTCACCTAGGCACTCGTCGTCTAGGAGTGCCACGGAAAGTTTTGGAGGCGGCTTGACCTGCCCGGAAGGGGCCTATGGGCCTATGATTGTAAAAAAACCACCAAATGCCAAACCATCAAGCCTTTCGGAAGGGCGAGCAGAACCAACAGGTCAACTCAGACTGCCAATGCTCCAGATTCAAAAATCTGGAAACATCGAAACATCCTGCAACCCAAGTGCATCCCAAATTAACCCAAACCCCAAACTCCCTGATCCCCGAACCCCAAATTGCCAAGCCCCATCACCTCGTGCAGCACCAACCCGGTTGTCTGGGCTAAACGAGCGCCAGAGACCTGACAGCGCGGTGAACATTTCGAAGACTATTGGTTTAAGCTTGGGCTGCGATTCTGATGTTGACTTCTAGGCTGCTACTTGTAATTATAGACATAGCTTACAGGGAAAACGACCACGACAACTGCCACTGCCACTGTGCCAGTGGAACTCCCACTGCCACCTCCACTGCCACGTCCACTGACACTTCCACTGCCACTTCCACTGCCACTACCGGTACGACTACCACTACGACGACGACGGCGAGCGACTGCTCCTACTGCTACCGCTACTGCTACGAGTACCAGTACAAAACTGGTTCTAATGTCTAATACCCATACAGATACGAATACTGATGCGTGCTCCTGCCAACACCATCACCGCCACCACCACCGCCGCCACCGCCACTACTGCCACCACCACCAGCACTATCACCACCAACAGCACCACCTCCAGAACTGGTAACAATGATGTCCCTTCTCCTGGTGCTGCTGCAGCTGCTTCTACTCCTGTTCCTATTTGGTGGCTGAACGAGCGTGCCTGGAAGCTCAGCTTTCCCGGAGGGTCCGCGCAATGAGTCCCATCGTGGCAGCTTGGATTGAAGTCCTTCTGCATGTTTGGCTGTTTTGTGATTGTTTGGTTTGGGAAACAGGGTGCTGCAGGGATCCGCAGAACAAGACATAGCGTTAAAGTTTTTTTGGGAGTTAAGTAGGATTTGCCGATCCCTCGCGAATTCGTACGAGTTACCCGAAAATCTCCAGTGTCAGTGAGCAGCTTGGCAGTGCAATGCACAGCTCTCTATGATCCCGTCGACCCTGATGAATCACTCCACAGCGTGTTTGCCCCGGGGGAAAACTTCAATTCGAAGGCTGCAGAGTGGCTGGACGATCCTGCTGATGCTGGTGGTGGCGCTGCTGTCATAAGTGGTTGTAGCAGAGAAGGATGAGGAGGAGGCGGAGGAAGAGGAGGGGGAGCAGGCTGCTTTCGCCCTCCCCGCCCTCCCACTCAGCACTAGCACCGTTGCAGGTGCTGTGCCTGACCGGTGTTCAGACTGAGTACTGGCTTCGGCATGAACGCTTCTACGGGAACCGGCAGCACCAATACCAGTGCCACACCTAGCAGCTGGAGTAGGAGCAGGAGTAAGGAGTAAGGAGTAAGGCGTAAGGCGTAAGGCGTTAGGAGTAGGAGTAGGAGTAGGAGCAGGAGTTGGAGTTCGACATGTAGTAGTTGTTGCTGTCGTCGTCCCTGTTGTAGCAAGTTGTCGCAGTCATCGTCGTCTCGGATTTAAATCCTGGACTGCACCAGCCCGAGCCTTCAAGAATTCAACCCGGGGCTTAGTTCTCAATGGTGGACACAACCCTAAACCCCAAACCCC
>CAJNJA010017760.1:0-10846 GCA_905231915.1 Symbiodinium necroappetens
TATATATATATACACATCTTTATACATATGCACATACATGCACAAACACAGCACAAACGCATACACATTAGCCTGCATGCAGACGTACACGCACCCCTACATGTGCATACTCATTTATTATATATGCTGCACGTATACGACCATGTGTATGTATATGCGTTTGTGTATGTGCAAGCATAATATGTATACGCTCATGTTTATGCACACAGGGTGTTGTCCGTGCCTTGTTCTTTTGGAGGGTTTGTTGTGGGGGGAGGGCCAGGGGGGAGGCAGAGAAAAGGACAGAAGGACGAGACAAACGACCTATCGACGACAAACAGATCGACAAAAAATCAACAAAGCACATTCAGTTCAGGAAGAAGGAGCAAACAAAAGAAAGAAAGACCAGAACGAAGGAAACGACTAAGATTAGAAAGAGAGAGAGAGCGAGAAGAGAAAGACTGGGCAGAACACTGTTTGTTGACAGTGCTTTTGCCTCTGCGAGCCTCTTTGCGCACCAAGCTGCTACAAGCAGTAAGGAATCAAGGCAGCACGCCAAGCACTAACTTGCATCCAAGCACTCCAAAGTCAAAAGCCCTAGAACTACAGACCCAACGAGACCGTGACGCGACTGGGAGTCCGGAAACCATGAGTTTATCAACATCAAACAGAAGAGCTAGTCTCGTGATGTCCGAAGAACTCGGTGCGATGCTCGCAAAACATCGGCAGGCGTGGTACGCACAGAAACTATCAAACTTGTACGGCACAGTAGACCCCCTGTGGGAACGTTTATGTATCACAGCCGATATGGCTCGTATGCATTCAGTTGGTGACACAGCTGAGCTCAGCATAAGTAGCACAATGCAAAATAATGTATCATCTCCAGTCGTTGCCTTTGTGACCGCTGCGGCCGTCAGTTGCAAAAGCAGACTATCCTCCTTGCCAGGTCGCGTGCAGAAACCCAAGCTTCAGTTCTCTGTGCCGGTTCACATTACATTATCAAGGATTCGTAGGGCTAAGCTCCAATCTGGGGTTCTGGGGCTGGAGTGGCTTCAGTCGCAAGACAAGTAAGCTACACTTGCAACTCTGGAATCAGAGTTCGAGAACAGCAATTCACAGCCCTGCTTTAGAACTGCAAATGAACTGCCAAGCAAAAGCCCGCACATTACTCTCCCTTCACTAAGTCGTCGCCCTACATGCTACCCCGGAGTTTGTTCACACACACACATATACATATATATGTACATATACATATATATATATACATACATAGAGACTCATGCGTATATGGTATGGACAGAGATGGAGCTATACAGTGATAGTTTTGTTAGAGTTATAGTGATCGGAGATACTCATGTTATGTCATATCAAGTTGTGTGTAGACATATCTATATAATATGTATATGTATATGTCTATATGTATGCGTCTATGTATGTATGTATGTATGTATACCTATACATCATATATATATACATACATACATACATACATACATACATACATACATACATATGTGTGTATTATGTACGTATGTATGTATGTATGTATGCATGCATGCATGCATGCATGCATGCATGTATGTATGTATATATGTGCGTAACCCTACACGCTCAAGGGACCCGAGTCGTGCAGTTGGACCATTTCATGCTCCCATGATTAGGGTTTAGGGTGCGAGCCTTCGTGAGCTAACGCAACGAAGCTTAATGTGCAGCTTCGCGTTTAGGATGTGTTTATATGTCAAGGTTCAAGATATTGGCCGGATTTGGCTGGCGATTTAGGATTATAGGATCTTGGGGTTTAGGTTCAGGGTTTAGGACCACTGGGCTTCGGAAGCATTGAGCACCCGCGAAATGCTGCCGTGAACCCTAGAACTTTGACTTCATTTCCTGTCAATTTGCCCTCCTGCAACCCCCACCTCATGCAGCGCCTGTCTCTAAACGCGAGTGCCCTCTCCTCAGGCTTTTCTTTGTCCGTCCAGCTTGTGACGAGAACCTTCAAGGTGGTCAAAAGGCCGGAAACCCTGGTCCGTCAGCAAGCTTGTATCCAAGATGCAATCCAGGGCCAAGGTACGCTTGTGCTGGCATGTATCTTTCCACATGGGACTTGCTGTACCTGTCCGCCCTCATCCTCATCACTATCCCGTGACATTCAGACATCTCGCCCAATCCGAAAGCCCAACGATGCCCCGTGCCTCCTTTGTCAACTTTCCATCGGCTGAACGCCTGGTCGTCGGAGGAGCATCGCACGAAAAGGAAAGCTGATGACTATGACAACAGTGACGAGGACAAGCATGTCTTACGTGCTTGCCATGCCTATGAGGTTGTTGATTATGGTGACGAAAGCGAGGCAACGCTGATGGAGGTGGGACGCTGCGAAGACCATGGTGAGGTCACGATGCTGCGTCGGTCATGGTGATGCCCGTAGTGGGGGGTGGTGGTGGCCTTAGTGGTTTTGGCGCTGGCGGTTGCAGTAGCAGTGGCCGTGGTAGAGGTGGTGCAGGTGGTTGTGGGGGCCGGTGGTGGCCCAGTCTGATGCTGATGATACTGACTGCGGCGAGGACGAGCCAGCTGACATTGCGTTCTCAGAGAAAGAGTAGCCCGCGAGTGTGAGCACGTCCGAAGGCATACAATTCCTTCTTTCCGTTTGCATGCCAACAGTCGCTTGATGCAATGACCATCACCACACTCGCTATACCGCTAGAAGGCAATCCTTCATCGTGAACTCACGAACCCTGAAGCCAAACTTTCGAGGGCCGGGGAACTCTTTGAAGGCACTACGGAAGGCGTCGAAGTCCATCCCCTGCTCGGCCTGGTGCTGTTAGTATTTTCTTTGTGGGGGCTTTGGCTTCGGGATTCCTGGAACAGGTTGGTTGAGTCTTTGCTTGGGGCCTCCTTGCACCTTCAAAGGCTGAACATCTTCGGGATTCTTCGGGCCCGGGAGGGTCCGAGTTAGGGCCCAAGAAACCACAGCAGTGCTGCTGCGTCGGTCTTGAAGTCCGTGGAAACTTGATTCACTGCTTTAATGGCTCTCCCACAAGTTTGACAAGAGAACAACCTGAACCCTAGACCCTCGAAGAAACACCATAACCTCGAAGATCCCTAAACCCCATTTTGACGTGGCTCCATGTGGCTCCATGTGTTCTGTAGGTACAGCCTGAGCCTCCTGCGAGGTGGCGGTCCACCACTCGAATCGTGCGAGTCCGATTGGACTTTAAGTTCGTCTGCGTCATGTGCCTCAGAACAAGCAGCTTGGACTAAGTAGAGTAGTTGGGGTACTCAGGGTAAGGCCCGAAGGCTAGTGGCGTTATCGGTTATTGCAAGTAATCGAATCGCGGGGCTACGCTGCTACTCCTCACTTTCCTGCTGCGTCCCCATCAGCAGCAGCTGCTCCACCACTATCAGCAATGTACATCCAGAATTAAGATCAGCAGACGCAAGATGGACGTTCGAAATCATTGCCTCCCGGGCACACTCACAGTATTGATCAGAAGACCTGAGAACGAGGGCCAGACCCCAGGTCAATCTTGTAGTCCACGCCTGGAGAGTTGGACAAACGTTCGGCGGGGGTTGAGGGTGAAGAGTTCAGAGGCTCGTGTGGCCAGGTGTAGCAAGACTTGTCGATCTCCACTCCACGGCTCCACCCTCCCTGAGTTCCCAGCCGCGCGCGCGGATGACAAACTGGGTCTCGCCCGCATCCTGCGAGCGACACGTCCACAGGAGAGGCAACAGCAAAAGAATCACCTCAAGACACGACTGTTCACAACTGATCTTGATCTCTGGACTCTGGATGCCACAGCCTACATCTGTTCAAGCTAGCGTGTGTCATCGATTTATCCTCGGAGGTTTAGCAATTAAGCGACCCATGGCAAGGGACCTTGGGTGAAAGGCGGCATGCAGAGGGCATGCAAGGAGCTATCTGGGGTCTTCGTCGATATCACCCTGTACTTACTGGTAACACGAGCAACAAGCATGCAACCATATTGATAGATTGTGGCGATCAGAACGATGAAGAAAAAGATGACGACTTAAGACCAATCGTATGAGACCATGAAAATAAGAGGAACATGATGGTGGATGGTAAGACTTAGGCTGCATCTGGTCGCACGATGGGTGTAATCGTGCGGAGCCTTCTTGCGGACGATCGCATCGCTTTCCAAGCTGGCCAACCTCAGGGCTACTCCCGCCAAACGGAGCAACAAGCGTGCAGGGTTTAGTGTCCCCTGCTTTCTGCACTCTAAACCAAAGTTCGACATGCAAATTCGGTGTCTCTGCGCGCAGAACCCCAAGAATGGGACAGTCTACAGGCTTCTCGGGGCAGGATCTACTTCGTCAGGTTCGTCAAGCCCACGTGGGCCATGCAAAGGGGAACGTAGAAATTCCAAAACCTCCAACACCACTTGCAGCAGCGGCAGGAGCAGAGGCAGTTGCGACATGCAACGACCGTGCCAGCGAAAAGTATCCTTCAGCCTCAACATCCGCATAACAGTCCGCAAGGGATGCATGCACCCTCCATCCGAAATCCTGAACCCTCAAACCTCAATTCTAAACTCCTGATTCTGCAAACCCTTCCGAGGCAAAAGCTGCTTCCAATCTCCCGCCAGCCAAACTTGCACCACCTGCTGGAGCTCCTTCCACAGCTACTTTTTGTTACGAATAGTACTCGTTACATCGCTGTTGTTGGCATTATTAATACACTGACCAGGAAGGTTTCGGAGGGTCTAAAAGAGGTACAAAAAATACTGCGGAGTACTCCGGGAGCCCTACTCATCAAGGAAAGAGCTGCTCCTCAGCTGCAGGCTTTGCACGGTTCTCCATCACCTGGCGGGGGCGGGAAGGGAGGGGGGGGGGGTTCTCTTGTTTTGAGGACCATGCCTGTCTAGGACTTTGCGAACACGTGTTGACAGGTAGGTGTAGTGTAGTAGCTGCATGAAACTACACTGCCGATGATGCCTGCCAACATGCATGGTATCTCCGGGAAAGCCCTTCAACAAATGTGCAAGCTTAACCTGACACATGGGGGCAGGTGGTCGAAAGTGTGCAAACATGGGTCTTCTAGCATGGACTCTTCTCAAAGGTGCAGGTGATCATTGCTGCGAGGGATGTTTGCGTGTGGTTTTTCGCTGTGCAGACTGGAACTGCATAACATCACTGATGCACATGCGGCATCACCAAGCTCGGGCTGTGCAGTTTCACATCAGAGCTCATATACTGCAAAAGAGCCTCTGCTGTGGCTGTACAAGACTTTGTTGAACCCGATGCACGAACCTCTATCACCTCCGCGAGTTTCCCTGCTGCAGTAGAGCCCTGCTCAGCCCACTCCGGCCTCCTCTGGCATTTCACCCGCTGCCTCTGCAGGGGGCACCCGGCGCAGGCTTCGCACCTGGAGATATAGAGCCAACTCCTTCTTTGCCCACCCCGGCGCTTCACAGCAGGGTCTGGGTTGCGTATCTTATCTGGGGCTGTTTGACGAAGCGATGCTGGACATGCATTATAATTCCCCCGCCACATGCCACACAACCGTCCAGGCAAGAGCAGGCTGATACATGGCATGTTTCGAAGGCCACAACCACATAATGCCGAACACCGTTGCTTCCATGTCGTGGCAGGCTGGGTGAAGCGCCAAATGAAAGTAGCCATCGGCTGAACACCAAATCTGAACAACGACAACGAAGTTGTTTCCTTTCAACATCTGGGACATGGGCCTTGCCAGAAGCGAGGTTGGTCTGCGTCTGGTTTTCAGCATCGAAGGCGTACTCCTGCAGCATGTCTATACAGTATCCGTGGTGTTTTCTGTGTCAGAGTGCCATTGCCGTTCATGCGTGGCATTTGATGGTGGTATGAGCCATGCTGGATCGTGACAGCGAAGTTGCACGTAATTAAGCTTCTGGCAACACGAGCCAGTAAGTTCCATATACCGAGCCACACACACGTTGCTGTGTAGTTGAGGGCGTAGTCACAAAAAAGACATGCACACGACGGCAAGCGACCCATCAGGGACTATCTATCTCACGAGCAGTGAATTACACTAGACGTCCCAAATCACGGATTCAAGAATTGAGAAGTCGGGGAAGTTTATCTCTTCATCAACCTCGCTTCTCCAAGCCTCGGCAGTCTTGTGCAATTAAGTAACAAAACTCCACACTTCCCCGCCTGCCCCCGCCGCTGTAGGCGACCCACTCGAACTGCCGAGCACCTTTGAATTTAGGTGGTTTGTGCGGGACACCATGTCTCTTCATCATGGGGAACTTGCCGACGATCAGGGAAATGAAGCGGCTGCGTCTACTGCTAAGTTTGCTGCTACTACTACTACTACTACTACCACCATCACCACCAGCACCAGCAGCAGCACCACCACCGCCAACACCACGACTGCGACGACGACGAGCTGCTACATGATGGCTGCGGAACCAAGTAAGTCGCTCCAAAAAATACAAAAGCGACAAGCGTTCAGTCAAAGTTCCTGAAGGATACCTGGTTTTAGCGAAGGCATGGGAACCGTTCGGGTGTACAGTTGCAGCCGAAGTGCAGCAGCTTCTCGAGGAAATCTGACTCTTCATCCTCCGAGAGGGCATCATGTCGAGCAGGATTGAACAAATATGCAAGGCATATCTTTTTCGCCAACCACTCACACAAAGGAAAGACACAACACACCCAAAGACTGAACCCCAAGCCTGAAATACGAAACACTAAGCACCTGTGTCCCTTCAAATCCCTTGAACCACATCCCTAAACCACGCAACTAGAATAAGGTTCTGGGGTATGTTATACTGTATTATACTACAACTATAAGAAGGAACCCCAAACAGTATTGAGAACTGTTACACCTGCAGATTACCCTTTCTCCGCTCCTCCAGTCGCTCCCACTTCGAGCCGAGCTTCACCTGGCAGCTGTGTATCAGGTTACATATTACTAGGTATATAGCAGACTAAACATGTGGACATTTGGTTATATGCAAGATTATATATTCGTGAATAGATACACACACACACACATGTTAGCCTATAGAGCAGATTATGTATTAGATTATGAGTACGCTGTATCATGTTTGGTTGTCGTATGTTGAAAACTATGGTATACTGTCAACCGGTCACCTAAAATCTAGTTTCTTTGGGTTGTGAGGGTTGTCTTCAGCGTACCGGGCCTTTTCGGGCTTTAAGTCCTTTAAACAGAATAGCGTTAACCCTAAGATCACACACGATTATCGGGTTCGTTCCTTTTCGGAGCTCATGGGTCTCAGGGATATTCGGCGAGTGCTGGCATAATTTAGTGGCAAGCTTTGCCCAAGCGCCGCAACCCCAGGCCCCAGGCCTCCCAGTGTACCACAGGCATGGCCACATGGCGCCGGAGGAATCCGGAAGGTGCTGCTACTCTGGGACTCTTAGGCTTCGGAACTTGATGGGGGCGGCCAGCATGGCAATGGCTGTGTCAGGCTGGGCTAAAGAGGACACGTCGGAGGTACGATGTTCCTCCAGTTCCATGATACTACATCAGGAACGATGCAATACTAGAAGTCGACAGACGGACGCTGCTCAAGGTGGAGGGCAGGGTGCAATTGCGCATCAGATCTTTCGCTCAAGGGCCTTTGAGCCTGAGGTCATGTGCAACCGTCTAATGACGGCAAGGAGCTGATTGCCCGCAAACCCTCAGTCCATTCGTCCTTTGGCTGCACACTACCAGTCACTACCATCCCGCCGAAGCAACTGGAATAGGTAGGAGAGCAAGAGGGGCCTCGGCGTCGAGCTCGCCCTGCCGCGTCGCCGAGAAACATCTTGACCCTGGTTACCCTAAGCCGGACCCCATTGTCCGGATGCGCCTATGTGATGACGAGCTTCCTGGTGCAGTGCCTCCCCTTCTACCGCAAGTGATCCCCATTGATCAAGTGTGTGCTGGGCTGCTCCAAATCAAAGGCGTTCCACAGTGAGGAATCAAATTATGAATCGCATTGAAAGCCCAATCGCGACAGGCATTGAGTGCATCTGTCCCTGCCTGCTCTCGGGAGAGTCGCCGACGGAGCCGGTCAAGCCGATGCAGGGCCTGCTCACATGAAGACTTCGGAAGGCATTAATCCTAAACCCTCAACCCCTAAACCCTAATTCCCTAAACCCTAAACCCTCAACCCCTAAACCCTAATTCCCTAAACCCTAAACCCGAAACCCCTAAACCCTAAACCATGTTCTTTGAGTTGAGGCAGCCCGTGCCTGACTACCACATGCTCAAAGCCCGGGGCAGCGCCAGCTCCAAGACCGAAAACTGCTCTTGAAGCCCTATATCCATAGTCTCCTAAGTAGTTCCTTTTTGTGGTTTATATATAGAATCCTATAAGATAACTCCAAAAAGGAACTACTTAGGAGCCTATGGGTAGACTCAGAGTCCCTACAACGGCAAGTCTAAACTTTGAACTCTTCGACCAGCAATGCAACCGCAGTAAAGTTCAAAGCCTCGCGAGTTGGAGCTTCGCTGTCTGTGTGTGTGTGTGTGCTCGGCATGATCTGAAAATGCTAGGACAGCCCCTCACCGAATCCCGGACCCCAAACTACCCCAAGAGTGGCCGCCGATTTTTCGGATTCGTCTGAAGGAGGCCTCGACGTCCTGCTCTTCGCGACCTAAGAGCAAACGACTTTGAGCTTGGAGGTTTCTAAGGGCACGCCTTGGAGGACACCCGAAATCTACGAGTAGCTGTTGCTTTTTGCACAATCCACGATGATGATGCGTCTGCCAAAGGAAACGCCGTCCCAACGACTTTCCAAATCTTGATCCAAAGCACACCGAGCCCAGTACTAGATAGTTTAATAGAGTTTAATAAGTTTAATACTTTTGAAGTCTCTTGTTCTCTGTCGCATCTTTCACCCTTAGGATTAGGAACTCTGCACAGTCCAGCGGATCGCTCTGGGAGCTCCGACATTGGCGAAGGTGAGCTTGTGCAGCTCGGCCTTGAAGATGCATCACCACTGCTGCTACTGTACTGCTACCACGACTACGACGACGACGACGACTGCTAGTTACTACTGTTAGCACCACCACTACTACTACTCCTGCTGCTAAGCGGCGGCTGTTGCTTCTCTGGTGCTGCTAGCTCCCACTGAAATGGTGGAAAGGTCTATCTCTTTGCTCTCGGACGTGGTTTCTGCTACATAGGAGCCTCTGTTTGCATGCCGTTTTTTCGGCAAGGGCCAGACTCAATGGCCACAGGAAGTGTTGCGCAGAAAAAGCGCGGAGAAAATCAGGCACCTCGAGGTCTTCTTGCTTGCTATTCAAGCTATTATTACTATTTATTATGAATATTAAACACCACTACATCCAAACTCTCCACACTTCGGCGGGCCTAGGCGTGCCACAGCGCAGCGCCTTTGGAACTCAAGGCAGGAGCCGTGAATCTGTCTCTGGCACGAAGGGCTACCGCTAGCGATTGTGGGGTCAAGAGCCGGGTTGAGGCCGACCGGCCTCTTCAGCAGACTGACTGCTGCACGTCGCTCGGCACAGCTTCTCTTCAAACAAGAGTTGTATGCCTGCAGCGATCAGAGGATGTTATGCGGGTTCAGACAGTCAACAGATGGATCGCCAGTAAACAAGCCCAAGATGCACAGGCAAATCCGTTAACCTCTGAACCTGCATGATTCTGCGTGTTGACGCTGCCAGGCGAAAGTGAAGTGCCAGAGTCTACGCAGACATGTGCTCATCCGCGCAAGCACAAAAACCCCGCTTCTCGACACCTTCAAGGGATGCTAATCCCAACACCCCATATAAACCTTGTGGCTCGAAATCGCGGAAGCAGAAAGCCGAAGCTGACCCCAGAAATGCGAAAGGGTCCGCCTCTTGAGCCTTCCGTCGTGCTCGCAATTCCTGGTGAAGACCGCGTCGGTCGGGTGGTTTCAATTTCGGGCCCGGGGGATGGAAGTTTGGGAGTTCAAGCAGTTGCATATGTTGCATCGCTGTCTTCCAGGGCTTGTAAGTTTCAGGGACAGGGTTTAGAGATTCAGGGACGGGTCAGGCTTGCTGTTGTAGATTCTGGGACTTCGCGACTCAGGGTCTGCGCCTCGTACTGCGACTGCTTCTTCTGCGCCTGGCCACCGAAACCGGCAACCGGAGCAAGTCTCGACCGTGAAGTAATCGGCTGCGTGCAGACTCAATGCTTCAGCAGGCATCCTCTTCCCAGAGCGCTCGTCTTTTCCATGCCGATCTCTCTGTCTCGACAATATCAATATACACATAAGCATACACAATGATATAAGATAGTGAGGGTTGTTTTGGCATGTAGTAGATGTGCGGGTACACACACACATATATATATATACATATATATATACACATTTAGATATGCTTACTTATATATATATATTGTACATAGTATATGCATTTATACATGCTTACATATATACATATATACACATATATATATATATGAGCCGCTGCATTTATTTACGGCTTAGGCTAATTGCGGTATCTCGAAGCGGTGCCCCTATGTCGTTCCATCATGTTAAGTACTCGCAGAAATTTTTGATCTCGTTCAAACATCGTTAGTAGCAGCCCTTTAACTCTTACAGCCATACATGTACCTGATCTCGTTTTATGCGGTGCCCCTATCTCGTTCCCCTCTTAGAGGAAGTTCTGACAATAAATTACCGCACGGAGGCATCTCGTTTCAAAAGAGCATAGTATTGACGTACATATAAGCTGTCGCTCATGTGTATATATATATATATACATATATATATATACCTATCTATACAGAGAGAGATATATATATATATATCAGTTTACACGATCTCCACCACTCGCACACCTCGCTGAACAGCCCTGGATCGCAGACTTCTTTTTCCTCGCGATCGAGACGTGGGACGTGATCGCGTCATAGATCGGATCATCAAA
>CAJNJA010017761.1:0-10365 GCA_905231915.1 Symbiodinium necroappetens
CTCAAGTCTATTGTCAGCCGACTGCGAGGTGACCCGGATGAAGACCGGCAGCAGGCTGCCGCTTTCCGGTCTCTGGCATGTTGAGGTTTCGTGAAAATAGGGGTCCGTTTGCTTTGGAGAGTGGGTCCTGACTAAAGACAGATGGGGGCCTGACGAAAGGGACTCAACAGTGTGTAAGATGGCCCCCCCCCCCCCNNTAAACCCTAAACTTCCTAAACCCAGTTGGATTGTGGTTTGCAGAGCACCAGGTGTGCGCAGGGTCTACAACGTCAACGGGGATCCTAGCCCTAGGCGTTTGGAAGAATCTCTGTAAAGAGCTCTTATGGATGTTCTAGTCTAAGTCTATATAAGTGCTAAGGCGCCCTACGGTTGGGGTTACTGTCCCCCTGGACACTGTTAAAACCAGATGCCGCTTATAAACCTTTTGAAATTCTTGCTGAACCTTGATTAATGCCACTCGAGAACCTTCGGAATCTGCTTCTGAGAAGTTACTACAAAAATGTTGGTAAATTTTGAAACCCTGCTGAAACGCTTGGCGACCGGGTGCCTATAGGAGGCCTCGAAAGGTGGGATGAAGGCAGGTTTAGGGTTTAGGGTTTAAGGGGTACCGTACCTTATATACGGACTCTTATTTGGGATCACCCCACCCAGCTTCATCCCATCCTTGCGTAGAGCCCCGAACCCAAACCGTTGAAAGGAAACCCTTAAAGTCCTTACAACCCTTGAAGGATCCCTTCTAGGAACCCTTATTGATAGTAGTCCCTTTGGCAATCCTCACAGTAACCCTTACCGGTTATCCTTTTTGCAACTCTTATAGGGACCCTGAAAGCAACCTTCGATTCCAATTCCCTTTAGAGGGTCCACTCCTTAAGCCCTAAACCCCATAAGCCCTATACTATAAGCCCTAAAAACCTATAAACCCGTAAACTCTAAAAACCCTGCAAACCCTAAACCATAAAGCCTATGAGTGCTATAAGCTTCATAAACCTTAGAAGCCCTGTAAATCCTAAACCCTCTAAACCCTATAAACACTAACCCCTAATTATAAGCCCCACAATCCCTAAACCCTACAAACTCTGTAAGTCTATAAGTTCTATAGGCCCCTAAACCCCAAACCCTATGGGGAGGAAACCCGTCCTCGCAGAAAGCTGTCACCTGCGAGGCCAAGGAGCTCGCCGAGGTCCTGAAAGCAAAGGCAGACCCAGGGCTCCTGGGGTTTTGAAAGTTGGAGTCGGATGTAGAGGGTTTAGGGCAGTTTAGGGCTTGGGGGGTTGGGGGTTTGAGGGTTTAGAGAGTTTGGGGTTTAGGGTTTGGGGTTTAGGGTTTAGGGTTTAGTGCAGTTTAGGGTTTGGGGGGTTTGGAGAGTTTAGAGAGTTTGGGGTTTGGGGTTGAGGGTTTAGAGAGTTTGCGGTTTAGGGTTTGGGGTTTAGGGTTTAGGGGTTTGGGGGTTTAGAGTTTAGGGTTTATAGGGTTTATGGGGTTTAGGGAGGTTGAAATTGGATCTAGGAATCCTGGGGTTTTGTGGTTCAGGGTTTACGGCTTTTAGGGTTTTTCTGGAGCGCGGAGTCTTCTGAAGCTTTGAGCCCTAAACAGAGGACCTCAAACTCGAAGCCCTAAACGCTAAACCCATACCCAGGCCTCGACAGCATCGTCCCTAATAGTTCCTTGAACCTGCGCATTTTAGGGCTTTGGGTTTAGGGTTTATTTCTTGAAGCCACCTAAACACCAGACCCTGGTGGGGTTTACGGTTTAGGGTTTCGGGATTTGGGGTGTCACCTAGGAGCTTCAACCCCAGAGTAGCATCGCTTCACCCCCAAACCCTCGAACCTAAACCCTAAACCTCGAAGCCCTGAACCCCAAAACCTGAAACCATACAGCCTACCTTTAAACCCCCAAAAGTAGGTAGGTAAAAATTATCGCCCAAAACCTACAAAGGGCTACTATTCTACACTCTTTTGGGGTCCAGGTACACCATATAGCCCTAAGCCCTAAACCCTAAACCCTACAAGCCCTAAACCTTAAAAGGGAGCCCTGGAGAGTCCTCCACAGGAGAAGCTTGAGCTCCAGCTGAAAGCCATGAAGGTTGAGAGGGACCTGCTCGAGGCAGGTCCTTCCTTGGGGGAGTCTCTTAGTCTCTCTTCGGCTTTTAGGGTTTAGGGTTTAGCCTTTTAGTGTTTAGGGTTTAGCCTTTTAGGGTTTAGGGTTTAAGCTTTTAGGGTTTAGGGTTTAGGGCTTAGGTCCTGAACCCTAAACCCTAAAGCGGCTTTAGGAGCGGAGGGAAAACGTGGGGACGGGGGGCATTTCAGGCATTTTGAAGACTTTTTTTCCGGCTTGTCGACCTGAAGGGCCCTGAGAGGGTTTATAGGGCTTTTAGGGTTTGGGGATTTAGGGGTTTAGGGCTTTTAGGATTTGGGGGGTTAGGGGTTTAGGGCTTTTTGGATTTGGGGTTTAGGGTTTAGGGCATTTAGGACTTAGGGTTTCGTAGAATTTCAAGGGTGCGATGTTCCCGATTCGGCTTTATAGAACCAAATTACAAGAGTTTTGGGTCTTAGAGTTTTGAGAACCAGTAAAGTACAGGCTCGAAGGACGCGAAACAGGTCGGGTCGTGGGGGAGTAGACTTTAGGCTTTTTGGGCTTCAGGGTTGAGGGTGGCTCTTGACCCACCCAACAGCCCAAGGTAAACAAATTCGTCTCCGAGCCCCGAAGTGCTGAAGCACTACGACATCCATGTAAGACCTTCCAGGAAGAAGAGGTTGATGACGATGTGGGGCTGTTTTGTGGATGCATGGCCAAAAAAACGGCAGCCATGGAACAGGAGGCCTGGCAGAGCCAGGCACGTGAGTATGCTGGAAGTGGAGGACGGCTCGCCTGGCGCGCAAACGGTGCTGCGAAAGGCCACGAAAGGGGGTTTAGGGTTTAGGGTTCGAACACATCTTCCTCAAGGTGTGGACGGCGATGGAGGATGTCGTAGCCGTAGCTTCTGTTGGAGTTGGCCCAGCGCCGCGAGAATCCTCCAGAACTGTCAAGGGGCCTGCATGAAGCATTGAAAGTCTTTCTGGAAGCCGAAGTGGTGCTTGACAACTTCGAGCTTTGAGAAGCCGCCCCCCTACACCGTCAACATGTTTCAGAAGCACCTGAGAGAGCTTCCCACAACCCGGACAGGAGCGGCACCCTAAACCCGAAACCCTAAACCCTCTAAGCCCTATAAACCCGAGAAACCCTATAAACCCTATACACCCTATACACCCTATAGGCCTATAAGCCCTATAAACCCTAAACAGGTTCGATAGATCTCAGAAAGCACCTTGCTTACCACCAAATGCGGCTTGCCACGACACGCAACGAAGCTCCGGCGCCCGAACACTCCAACAATCCTAAGCAGGGTTTCTCTTATCAACGGCATAAATCACCTAAACCACCGAAATCCTAGACCCTCATTCCTTAACCCAAATTAATAAAATCTTAAACGCAATAGACCCAAACCCTAAACCCCAAACCCTAAACGCCTAAACCCTAAATCCTAAACCCCAAAAACCCTAAACCCCCTAAACCCTAAATCCTAAATCCGCACGCTCAACCTGGGGCACTTACATTCGAGAACGGCAACCTGCTGTTCAGGAGCAGCTTAAGAAGGCACAGAAGGAAGCCCATGCTGCCAAAGAGGAGCTTTTAGGGTTTAGAGTTTGAGACTTAAGGGTTTGGGGCTCAGGGACCCTAAACCCTAATTTTAGGGTTTAGGGACCCTAAGACCTAAACCCTAGGCCGGGTTTCGGGTCTGGGGACCCGAAGCCCTAAACCCTGAGCCGGGTTTCGGGTTTAGGGACCCTAACCCCAAACCGGATTTGGGGTTTAGGATTCAGGGGAGAAGTGTCGGCTTCAGGATTTGGGCTGCAGGGTTAGGGTTCAGGCTTTAGGCTTTGGGAGTTTTAGGAGTTTAGTGGTTTTGGCTTTAGTCTGCTCGGGGTTTGGAGCCTGGGGAGTTTCGAGTTGGGGTGTTTCGGGTTTATGGCTCAGGGTTCTCCCAGAGGCAACAATATGCCTTAAATAAGGAACCTGCCTTAAATCTTATTAGGGATCCTATTACGATTATTATTACTGTTATTATTTAAGGTGTATTGCTTATGGTTAAGGGATATTGGAGTCTCCGGGCTTTTGGAGTCTCCGGGCTTATGGGGCCCAGAGCTTAATATCCGAGGGAAAGCGCCACAAACACTTGTGAAGGCAGGGATGTAGGGTTTAGGATTTTGGGTTTGGGGTTTTGGGTTTAGGATTTAGGGTTTAGGATTTTTTGGGTTTTGGGGTCTAGGGCTTAGGGTTCATTCGTGAGGTTTTGCATCCACATGAATAGCTGCCGGTTGGGGTAGCAGAATGCGGTTTGCTCAGGGATCCAGCTTGGGTTTGTTATACTTACTGGTGCTTACGGAAAAGTGGAGGAAGCATATCTTCGGACCGTTATAAAGCTATATGTTATATTTCCCCTTATTGGGCTTGAGAGGACCCTGTTTACTAATATTTGTCAGAGGCTTTAAAGGGCCAGTCATAAAGCCAACGTTACATTCCACAGAGATCACTATAGCGATCCACCTCCTCCCAAGGTACGCATCCCTGCCTCCCTCCCGTGGCCTTGCCCTAGCATCCCTCGCTTTGCTTCGAGATCAAAGAACGGCTGAGTTGAGGGTTTTTAGGGTTTAGGGTTGTCGGAATCGTGATGCACGCCTGCTTCAAATGTCAAAGTAATTTAAACTAAACTCCTGCCTGATTTCAAAGCCTACACCAGAAAGGCCCACACGCATCTCGGCTGCATGTGACAAGTCTTTTTGAGTGTGTCCACGAGAAACTACTGACCTCGGCTGGTAAGCTTGTCACTCTGAGGAGCCATATTTTTGCAGCTTTAGGAACAAGACACGAAGTCTTGCTATTCCCATAGAGACATCTAAGCCTCAGAGAGTGCAGAGGAGCCACTGTTCCAAGGGGCTCCGAAGTCAGGGCCAGCACCCGGGGACCCTGAACCCCAAAACTCTCTGGTTCTTAGTAGGGAGTGGGGGAATGGATCCCTATGATAGTCCCTTAAGGTCCCCTTATAGTAGTCCCAATAACCCATCCCTAAACCCTAAACCCCTAAACCCCTAAACCCTAAACCCCTAAACCGTAAACTGATGTCGCAAGGATGCCATACAAGCCAGGGAGGAAACGAAAGTGGCGAGTTCCGGCAGCACTCGGCAGTCCAGGCTTTGGCAGTCTAGGGCTGTAGAGCTGACAATTAAGGTTCTGTTGGGATTTGGGGTTTAGGGGTTTGGGGTTTAGGGTTTCGGATTTAGGGTTTCGGGTTTAGGGGTCTAGGGTGTAGGGGTTTAGGAAGTTTAGGGTTTAGGGGTTGAGGGATTTAGGGTTTGGGGTTTAGGGGTTTAGGGTTTGGGGTGCAGGGTGTTGTAGCGTTGAGGCTTCAGCGCTCACATTCATTTGGGGTTTAGGTGTTCAGGGGGCGAGGGCTTGTGGTTAAAGGGCCAAGGCCATACCGGTAGGCCGGAACGCCCACAGCGGGTCGCGGTTGATGAGGACTAGCCAGTGTCTAAACTCGATTTGGCTTCGGGGTTTAGGGTTCAGGGTATATGACGATCATTTAGGGTTTAGGGCATGTGACTAACATAGAGATACAACCTAAGCGAGACCCGGAAACCCCGTTTCAGATGGTGTTCGATGTGTGGGGCCAAGGTCTCACGGTGCATGTCGCAGACTGATTCTGGCGATGCGGGTTTAGGGTTCGATATAGGGCTTAGGGTTCAGGGCCTAAGGATTAAAAATAAGGTTCCTTTTATGCGTCTTCGTGATTTTTTGTTCGAGCGAGGTTTCTCTAATGCGTCTTCGTGATTTTCAACTTCGGGGCTCCATAACAGCGTCTTCTTGTCGTGACCGTTGGGGCTGGGTGTGTGGCATTTTACTGTAGAAGCCCAAGTTTCTCTCGCGATTATGAAGATGATCTGCGCGATGATTGCTTTTGGGGGGTATGGTACGGCATGCATTCTGGCCTTCAGATCCCAAGGCCCACCAAACCCCAACGCCGCTCTCTTGATCCTCAAATTGTTGGAAATGTGTCGGTCTGGGAGTCTCTCGGTGGCCTGTCTCTCAAACTGCAATGAAGATGTCTTGCACGCTTCGGCTGAGGAGCCAGGGTATGGAATGACAGGAGCATGCAGGAGCCTTCCTTCGAAGCTTCTCGTCACACAACTGAGGGTTTTGCTGAGCTTCAGGAACAACGCTGTCATCCACGTGCAGCGCCTCGCAACCACAACAAGCCGTTCAGTCGGCCCCTAGGCGCCGTTCTTGCATTGCTCGGTGCCTTGTGTCTCAGAACTCACGCCTCGAATCGACATGAAGCAAATCTGTTGTGGGATTCAATGCGTCGGGCCTTCGCGGTAGTTTCATCGCATTGCTGTTGCCTTGCCAATTGTTGGAACACAACATCCCAACGACCGACGGGCGACATGACCTGTGTTTTGTCGTTGACATTTTCCGACGACAAGATCCCTTGGTATTTAAAGTGTAAGTAAACATACACACCGGTGTATGATTGTATCTGCAAGAAAAGGATATATAGGTATATACACGCGCACACCCACAGTGCTGGCATTCCCCATGTCAATGTCTACTTCCGTGGGTACTTCAGATTGTAGCTTCGGGATCTTCGTGGCGATGCTTAGGCCAAATAAGCCTCTCATGTAGAACTGAACCGATTAGTTGGAAGTCTTGGCCGAAGTTGCAACATAAGTTGTGCTAACATGAACTACGACTCATCCGGAGAGACGCAAGGAAGATGGTAGTTCTGTGACAGTTCTGTGACTTTGCTAACAATTTATCGACCCCTCACTTCGTTCGGGTTCTGCACTCGAGCTATTCCGTCCCCATGAGGGTTTCAAAACACAGCGGTGGCAAGTCTGGGCAGCTCGCCGCCGCATGCAAGGGCATGTCTTGAAACGCGGTTGCCGACGGGAACAAATCGAACAAATCTACCACCTTCATTGTCTGTGCGGACCAGATTCATGCCAGCCCGTAGAGTACAGATATTCTTGGAGGACGGGGTTTCCTTTGCGATTGGTACTGTTATGTGCGGTTTCATCGTGATGCTTCACAAACTTGCGTTCGCAGTTTGTAAGACTGGGAGTTCTATAGCTTTGCAGCCAATGCACATCGGAAATAGAGATGGCTTGGTGCAACGGAGCCGCTTGTTGGCATTCTGGGTAGGCTCGTATGGAGGATCCCAGTGATCAGCAGTGAACTGCGTTAATATGCAGAAGTTGTTCTCGATACTGGTCGACTCCTCGCCAGCGGACATCCGAGAGCACACAACAGTTGGTCACGCTGATGAGGTTCGGAGCTAATTGTACAACCTGGCAAGGTCCACGAATTTGAATGCAGACGATGCATGCCACGCATGTGCGCCACGTATCGCAGAACGTATGTTCGTGGTCGTCCGTTTTCCCTGTCCCCTTTCGCTTTCCACTCTCTCCTCTCTTTCCTCTCGCTTTCTCTGCTCCCTCCCTCATTCCCCTCTGCCCTCAATAATTTGTAGACTCCACATCGTGGAGAACGAAGCCATTTCGCACTTTCAACCCTCAGTAGTCTGCTGCTTCCTCCCCCAATGTTGTAGGTGCAACGAAGCTAGGGTTTTGCTCTTCCGGTTCGAACTGTTGAAGGTTTTTCTTGTTTGGAGATTTCAATATGCAAGAAAACCCAAGCATGCCATCAAAGTTCCGGTAACCTCTTTCCCGATGTACTCTACCATTTAGGTTTCGCGCGCTCATCATCACAAGCCCAGGAAGGCCAAAGCAGATAAAGCAGAAGCAGAGATGCTGCTTGGAAGCAGACGGCGTGGCAAGTCTGTTGCAGAAGTTACACGTGCGCAGTGGCAGATTAGGGCTCAAGGGTTAGAAGGCAGAATACCGAAACCACTGGAATTTGCTTCGGGCCTGGGACTAGACATCTTCTCCCAGATGCGTAACGGTAAGAAAACGAATCCTTTCCCTAAGCCCTAAAGCCTTGACAAGCCCCGAAGCCGTTAAAAAGATCTTATTTCAAACATAAAGCATGAAGTTTATAAGGTCATGTAAAACCTAAAGTGCGAACCTGATGATTTCTAAAACCCGAAAACCCCTTATCCCACGCCCCGTACCCATGCTACACAAGACTAGGGAATCCGAAGCCCTTCTGTCTCAGAGGCCCAAAGGCTGTGGTGGCTTCCGAAGACACAAAACGTAGTCTGGGGACGATCAGTGGTTGACCTATTCTAATTATTACCCATAGGCTCCTTAGTAGTTCCTTTTTGGGATTACCTTATAGGATTCTAAATATGAACCATGACAAGGAGCTACTTAGGAGCCCATGGGTAAGGCCCTTCTTTATTAGGTCTTTTCTTTTTTTGGGGAGCCCCAGCGGAGGCGAGGAGATCGAAGGATGCTCATCAAGCTACGGCCGTTTAAAGTCAGAAAAGACTCCCAAAAGAGTTCGTCCGTCAGGGTCTAGGGTTTAGGGTTTAGGGGTTTAGGGTTTAGCGGTTTAGGGTTTAGGGTTTAGGGTGTCCGTCAAACTATTCCCCTTGTAGTCCCTGTGTGCTTACCCATAGGCCCCGAAGTCGTTCCTGTTTATGGTTTATATTTAGAATCCTATAAGGTAATCCCAAGAAGGAACTACTTAGGGGCCTAGGGGTAAACTGTTATATACTGTAACATACCCCCAAAATCCGATTGAAAGGAGTAACGCCCTTATAATACGGTTCTCCACAGCTCCTCACAGGCTTGCGATCCAGAAAAAAGCGGAAGAGGAGACAAAGGCAGCAAAGCATCCCGGCGCTAGTCAGTGTTGTTTTGGTCACTCCATCGGGCATGAGAAGGATCTTGGGCTACGTGTATACAGGCTGGAAACCTGCGTCTTGCCCCCGGCACTCGACATACAGAGTTCATCTAAGTGTAGAACAAGGTTAATAGCTACCCACAATACTACGCTGTACATAGTACAGACATAGATTACGGTTTGTTGTACTGTAGAAGTCAAGCACGGCTACACGTCTAAACCTAAAGCCGAAACCCGAAGCCGACTGCCCAGCCCTACACCCGAAAATGCACAGTAACGGACCTAGAAACCTTCCACTGCAATCCACCAAACGATCAACCCTAGCCGAAGCCTCAAAAACAGCATGTTCAAACCCCAAACGATCCTCGAAATCAAGCCATTACCTAAGAGCCCTGAACTTCAGACGCTTATACCCTTTTTTTCAATAAAGCACGGCTTTTGGGTTTAAGGACTCAGGGCTGAAACTACAACCCTAAAGCCCTGAACTCCCTGAGCCTCACCGAAGCCCGCAAAGATCCGTTGAAGGTGCGCTGTTTGTGTGCTTCAGCACTACTCTTTGCAATGTAGGGGCCTAAATCATTACCTATATGATTTTGGAGGTTCCTTATTATAACTAGAGTAAAATGCGCCCCAGAAAACCCTACTCTAACATGTAAGGCCCCTACCGCATGCTCGGGGGTTTTTGGTTGTTGCTGTTGTTTCTGGGAGGGTTTCAATCTAGCCCGATGGCTTAAACTAGCCCCAGAGACTGTAGGGTTTAGGGTTTAGGGTTATTCTCTGGTTTCTAGAATCTGGAACCGACAGCCCAGCAGGTCGGTCCTGAGAGATTTGGGCTTTCCGGGCTAGGGGGTAGATACACGGCTTAACATCTCGACCGAATCCCCTAAGCCCTAAGCCCTAAACCCTAAACCCCAAACCGTGGAATCCCCTGCATCCTGCGAAATGCATCCTGCTGTAGATCCTACACCCTTCACGTCGAAGCCTCAGCGCCCAAAGCCTCAACACCACAAAGCCAGACTTTAAGCCCGAAGCCGTAAAGCCCTAAACCCCTAAACCCCTAACCCTTAACTCAGCACCCGCAAACCAGACTTTTATCCTATGGCCGACCTTCCAGACCAACCCCCAAGGTGCCAAATCCTGAACCCAGGAACATCAATCCTTGTATATGGGCAGTTGTCTAAAGTGGGGTTCCTGTTAGAGTCCCTTTTTTTATAAGGGTGCCGTACTATATTGGGGACCTAAAGGGGGACCCTAACTTAGAGAACTACCCATATGTTCAGGGTCTAGGGCGGCTTAGATCATGAGCTCTTTTTTAGCCCCACAGCTAAACGCTATATAGAGGGTTTAGGGGTTTACAACAATGCAGCTTTGCAGATCTTGTCAAAGCTAAGGGAAGCAGCTGAGAAGGCCGTGCTGCAGTTCAGCGGGCTAAATAAAAGTGTTTTGTCTTCAGGACTTTTGAACCCGAAGCCGTAATCCCTCGGTTTAGGGGGTTTAGGGTTTATAAGATTTATAGGGTTT